>PVJO010002537.1:0-141505 GCA_004026905.1 Hystrix cristata | reverse complement strand
CACCTGGATCCTTTTTTTTTTTTTTCCTTTCCTGAAGTTCTAGGGATTGAACCCAGGGCCTCCTGCACGCTGGGCAAGTGCTTGTCCACTAAGCTGCCTCCCCAGCTACAAAAAGACAATCTCTTTTGTTTTCTTTCTTTTTTTTTTTTTTTTAGCCAGGGTCTCACTGTGTAGTTCAGGCTGGTCTCGAACTCACTATGTAGTCCAGGTCTTGAATTCACAGTGATCCTCCTGCCTCAGCCTCCCAAGTACTGGGATTACAGGCATGTGCCACCAGACGAAAAAGAGAATCTTGCCAGATGTGGTGGCACATGCTTGTAATCCCAGCACTTGAGAGGTGGAGGCAAGAGGATCCGTGTGAGTTTGAGGCCAGTTTGGGCTACACAGCGAGTTCAAGGCCAGCCTGGATCACACATTGAGATCCTGTCTCAAAAAAAAATCTTAACAGCAAGAAAGAAATGACTCATCACACACAAGGAACAAGTCCAACAGATTCTCAATAAATGTAACAGATTTCTCATAGAAAACTTTAGAGGCCAGAAAGCTGTGGGCCAACATATTCAAAATGCTGGAAGGAAAAAAAAACTGTCGACAAGGATAAATTAAGGTGTGAAAATAAGAGATGACTATGACATTCCCAGACGAATTCAAACTGAAGGGCTTTGTTACCGTCCCTCATCGCCCGGGCAAGCATGCAAGGAGAAAGCAAAGGACCCTGCACACTTGAAGCCTTGTGAAGGGGTGAGGAGCCCCACGAAGGCAAATGCATGGACAGTTATGAGAGCTAGTGTCACTTCAACGGTGCATTCTAGCTTCACTTTTTGTTTACTGTGTGAGGTGGGTTTTTTTGTTTGTTTGTTTTGGTTTTTCGAGACAGGGTCTCTCTATGTAGCTCAGGCTAGCCTTGAACTCACAGCAATCCTCCTGCCTCAGCCTCCCAAGTGCTGAGATTACAGGCACACAACATCATGACTAGCACTATGTCATTTAAGAGACTAACACTTTAAACAATTATTAGTCTAAAAGCTAATGTTATTGGAATTGGAAATTATAAAGCCACATTTCATTTTCTGTTATTTAAGTGACTAATGCAATGAAAAGAATTATTAGTCTACATTTAGGGGTGGAACTAGAACTGTAATGGAGCAGAAAGTTTTGCATGTTACTGAAGTAAAACTCATATAAATTCAAATTAGGGTATTATAACTTTAGGATGCTACATATAATCCCCATAGCAACCACAAAGAAAATAGCTAAAAAGTACACACAAAAACAAATGAGATACAAGTTTAAACATTTCACTGTAAGCTGGGTGTGGTGGCCCACACTTATAATCCCAGCACTCAGGAGGCTGAAGCAGGAGGATCTCCACAAATTCGAAGCTAACCTGGGCTACAGGTGAGTTCAAAGCCCGCCTGAACTGCATAGTGAGACTCTGTCTCAAAAAACAAAACAAAACAAAACAAAACCGACAAATATCACCATAAAATTTTCTGAAGTACAGTAATGCATGAAACGAAGACATAAAATTCTTAAGAAAACCAAGAATGACGGCATATGTTTATAATCCCAGTACTCTGGGAGGCTGAGGCAAGAGGACTGGCATAATTTCAAGGTCAGCCTGGGCTGCACAGACAGTTCACTCCTTCGTGAGACCCCATCTCAGAAAAGTACGTAAATAAATAATTAAATAACATAAGTAAAACTGGCAATTTCCACAAACTTGTGGGATTAAACAACACACTCTTAACCTATGGATCAAAAAAGATACTAGAAATTTAAAAGACTTAGAGACAAATGAAAATGGAACCACCACCTACCAAAATTTGTAGGACCCAAAGAAAGCAGTTCTAAGGAAATCTATAGCTGATACAGTAAGTCCCCAACTTATAAACATCCAAGTTGCGAACTTTCACAGACACAAACAGACCTCGTATCACGAACATTCGCAGGTGTGAACATATGGCAGAAGTAGCTCACATGTCTGCCGCACACCGTCACAGCCGTGCTGCCGTGTGCTTACTGTACAGTGTGACAGTGTACAGCAGTACAGCGCTCAGTCAGAGCCCAGGACGTCTGGAAGCAAGAGGAAGAGCCGGGGTGATGTGGAGGGGACCACAGGAAGCGCAGAGCAATACACATTGTGTATTTGTGTCAAACGTGTATGAGACTCACTTTGCTGGACTTACGAAATGAATCTGACTTATGAAACTTCTCCCAGAACAGAAGTTGTTTGTATATCAGGAACTTACTGTGAACACTTAGCTGTTTTTCTTTTCTTTCTTTCTTTCTTTCTGTTAACACTTAGATTTAAATTAGGAAAGATGTGGGCTAAGGTTGTAGCTTAGTGGTAGAGCACGAGCCTGGCAAACACAAGGCCCTGGGTTGAATTCCCATACCACACAAAACAAAAGGACAACACAAACTATGAAACACCTCAACCCAACAACCTAACTTAACAATTCAAGGAACTATAAAAAGAACAAACAAAACACAAAGCGAGAAAGGAAGAAACTACACAATTACAGCAGAAAGAATCAAAACAGTGAGGAGAGAGACAAAATCAATGAAACCAAAGGTTAGTTTTCAAATTTTGTTTCGTTTTTCTTTTTGCAGTGCTGGGGGTCGATCCCAAGGCCTCAAGCGTTAGCACTGAGCTGCCCCCTGCCAGCCCCAAAAGTGAAAAACAAAAAAATCAACAAAACTGACAAACCTTTAGCTAGATAGACTAAGAAGAAAGATTCAAATTGCTAAAGTCAGAAATAAAAAGGAGGCATAATCAGTGGTAGAGACTGCCACTTATCAGCGCTACTTAGTACTTCCTTAGCACAAGGCCCTGGGTCTGTCTCTGCTTCAGTTCAGTTCTGGCCTCGTACTTGTGGTGATCTTCTTGCCTCAGCCTCCCGAGTGCTGTAGCTACAGATGTGTGCCACCGTGCCCACTGGCTGAGAATATTAATAAAGAGGTAAAAACTATCTCTTTTCTCCAGAAAACGGAAGAAGAACCAAGTAAGGCTGAACTGTGTTTCCCCAAAATTCCTATGTGGAAGTCCTAACCCCCAGCACGATTGTATTTGGAGACAGCTTTTTAGGAGGGAAAGTTAAAGGAGGTCATAAACACGAAGTCCTGGTCTGACAGCACTAATGAGCTTATGGAAGAGGAGGAACAACCCTGCCTCTCTCTGTGTCCATGCTTACACAGTGAAGAAAGGCCCTGTAAGAACACAGAGCGAAGGCAGCCGTCTGCAAGTCAGGAAGAAATCACACAACAGAACCTGAGCGTGCTGGCGGTAGGACTGTGAGAAAATCCATTCCTGTTGTTTTAAGTCTCCTAGTCCTTGGCATTTTGTTGCAGGAGCCCTAGTGAGTAAACAGAACACGAGAATTGCCGTAAGAAAGAATCCTCAGAGCAGGGCACTGCAGCCCATGCCTGTAACCCCAGCACTTCGGAGGCTGAGGCAGGAGGATCATCATGAGTTCAAGGCCAGCCCGGGCTCCACAGTGACTACAAGAACAGCTTGTACTACATAGTGAGACCTTGTCTCAAAAAAGAAAAAAAAATCTTAAACTCCAATACAGGTCAAATAAGGTTATCTAGTTTAGTGAACAGAAAGAGAAAAGAAGAAAAATGAACAGAACCTCACACCTGTGGGACAGCAGTATACACACAATGTGAGCCGCAACCACACAGGAAAAAGGCAGAAATAATATTTGAAGAAAAATTGACCAAAAACTCACCAAATTTCCTGACAAGCATTAATCTGTACATCCAAGAGGCTCAGTGAATGCCAAGAAGGATAAACTAGACATACAGTACCTAGATATATCACAACCAAAAGACCAAACGACAAAGAGAAGTCAGGCACTTGATCCCTCCCTTCTGGGAGGCTGAGGCAGGAGAATCTCAAGTTGGGCAACGTAGCAAGACCCTGTTTCAAAATGGAAAATAAAAAGGACCAGGAAATCTAGTTCCTTGCAAAGGTCCTGGGTTCAATTTCTAGAACCAAAGAAACCTAAAACAAAGGGCGACCGTGAAGAGCTCATGCCTACGGGACCTGCGGTGTCACTACGCATGTCTGTACATGTGTTCAGAGGTATGGAACCCACGTGCTAGAGTCCATTTCGCTACACACTATTCGTTTTCAAGAAAACAAACAAGAACCACAGTGAAATACCACTCACGCCCCCTAGGATGGCTAAAATCAAATATAGAGACAAAACCAAATGCTGACAACTTGTGGAGCATCCCTCAGGTCCACGCACTGCGGGGCGCAGGATGCGCGAGCATTTTGAAAATCAGTGTGGCAGTTTCTCATGAAGTGAAATACAAACTGTGATCTCTGCGACCCAGTAATTCCACCTCCAGGTATTTACAAGAGAATGAAAACACATGCAGAAAAATGGCTTGCAGGGTTGGGGGTGTAGCTCAGTGGTAGATCGCTTGGCTAGCAAGAACAAGGCCCCGAGTTCGATCCTCAGCAACGCCCCCCAAAAAATGGTTTGCAGATGAACACTCTGAACAACTCATACAATTATCTCAAAAATATACTCCTGTGTGTTATGGTTTAGATCTAAAATGTCCCTCCAAAGTCTCCTGTGTTTGAAAAATGACTGGGCGCTGTACTGAGCAGTGGATTAGGTCACCGCTGAGCTCATAGCTCAGCCAATTTCTGTGTGGTAGAGAAGCAGGGGCGTGGCCTGGAGGGTGTGTTCGTCCCCTCCTCGCACCTGAGGATGAGTTGCTTCCCTCCACTGGCCCCTTGACCCGTATGTACCTATCTGCCTTGGAACCACTCAACTTATCCAACTTTTGACTGAAGCCACTGAAACCAGGAACCAAAGACCTCTCTCTCTTAAATTATGGGTGTCAGGTATTGTGTCTGCTTGGGATATCTTAACTTTGGTTCAGTTTGTACAAGAAAGAAAGGGGTTGTATATGTGTGGTTCCTCTTAGAAGCCATCCTGATGGAAATAACTTTTGGAAGACTTCTGAAGTACTCCGGAAATTTACAGAACTCCCTCTCCAAAGAAAATGACAGAAAATGTTTGTATATCCCCACATTAAAAAAGCATATCCTGCAGCTTCTTCTTTGTCAACTGTTGAGCCAAGAATGTTTTAATTTTTCTCAGTTGTATCTATAATGTTGACTTCTTAACATCGAACTGAAAGGTTAGACTCATTCGCGTGGTAAAAAGTATCTGCCAGATAGGCCAACACATCAATAAAATTCCTTTTCTGATAATGTCCCGAGTAGGTTTTCTTTTCTTTTGTTCTTTTTTTATTCAGGTAAAGTAAAATGTCTGCCTTTAGTTTGAGAAAGCGCTTCAAGGTGTCGTATCATGAAAGCCAGCCAATTTCTGTGTGGTAGAGAAGCAGTTCGTATTTTGCTCTTACGTCGTGGTGAAAAAACTGTTCAATGTGTTTGATTCAGAGACTTGTCTCTTTGATGAAGTTTATGGCGGTAGACAAAACTTCTTCAGGCTCGTTGGAGGAAACTTTGTTGTCAGGGCACCTCTGTGTAGAGAAACAAAAATGATGGTGACGCCAATGTGGAAAGTCTGCTTTCTCATTAAAGTAGCAGAAGTGGAGGCCTCCCCAAGCTTAGCAGGTGTCCCGTCTGTAAAGGAAGGTTTTCTTCCCAAAGTTGTGTTTGGCCAAAAATCCCTTCGCTGCTTCCAGAATGTTCACAACGTTTGCAGTTCAAAACAGGACTCACAAAAAATTTCTTCTTTGATGGCATCAGAAAAAAAAAAAAAAAAGGGAGCTGGCTACATGGAGAGGTAACTGTCAGGAGGCCAGTCTTACTGAGGCACTTTCCAGGCTGGGAAGATACTCTTTCAGTTCTGCTGACATTATATTTCGGTTCTTGTTCATTCGCACACACACATACACACACACACACCACTTGGGCTTTGGGGTTCTACAATGTTCAGTAATAGAAGTGAAAGGGTATCATACATGATTTTAGCATTCATCCTTTTCTTTGGGTTGTAAAAAACATATAAAATGAAGCCAAAATAAGACTTTTGACTGAATTATCTCTTTTAACTTTTTGTTTTGGAATAATTTTAAATTCAGAGAAAAGTTGCAAGAATAATAGCAAAGAACTTCCATATACTCTTGAGCTAGATTCTCCCAGTTGCTAACATTCTACTACATTTACTTTATTATTTCTCTCTTGCTCACCATATATATATTCATTTCTTCATACTGTACATAGTTTTACCATCATTTTATATACAGTCACCTCTTTATAAAATGCATATTGTTCTATGATCATTTGAAAGTGAACTGCACAATTTACAATGCCTTTTTATCCCTAAGTACTGTGTTTAGGTAATAAAAACAATTGATATATCACCAGCTGTCCAATACTGTAATGTCTTTTGTGGAAAACCCTTTTTCTCAGGGCTGTTCTGTGGCACAGTGGTGGAGTTTGCCCAGCACGGGCAGGGGCTGGATTCTGCTTCCCAGGGCCACTGTGTTGTTAAGCCTGAGAGTGGACTTCACGGGATGAGGAATCACCTGGCGGATTAGTGTAGCACCCTCCAGGGTGTGTCTGGGTGGGTCCTGGAGGCGTGGCCTCGGGTACTGTATATGGTCCCACCATTCCTCTCTTGTGCTGTTGGCCTGCTCTTCCACACCCTTCCGCCACGACGTTCCCACCTTGGAGCCAGCTGGCCATGGACTGAATCTCCCCAAACCCTGAGCTAAGTCAGACCTCTCCTTTAGGTTGTGAGTGTCAGATGCTGTGTCCAGCAACAGGAAAGCTGATGAATACAACCACAAAAAGAAAAAAATAACTAACCTCGTTTTCATTGTCCTTCAACAGTTAAGACTATGATATGTTTGGATGTAGATCTTTGTCTTAATGCCACTTGGGGCTTCTCACACTCCTGGGTGCACAGATTCACGCTTTCAGGTGCTGGGAGGTTGTTAGCCGTTCTTTTCATTTCTTTTTTAAATCTGCTCTTGCCCCTCCTCTGGGTAATCCCATCAGACACAGGTGTTTATGTGGATGATGTCCTACAGGTCTTTGACCACTATTTATTTTTCTTAATTTATTTCCTTTATGTTCTTTGATTTCTATTAATTTATAGTCAAGTTCACTGACTCTTCTGCCATCTACAGTCTGCTAACTTCCTGTAATGAATTTTCCATCATTATAATATTCTTGGTGCTGGAGATTGAACCTAAGACCTCAAACATACTACGTGTGTACTCTACAGGAACACGTGTATATAAATATGTCCTTTCTCTTTTTTTTGAGACAGGGTTTCACTGTGTAGTCCAGGTTGGCCTTGAACTCACAATCCTCCTGCTTAGCTTCCCAAGTGCTAGGATTATAGGTGTGCACCACCATGGCCATTTTGGGGGATCATACTTTTACGTCTTCAAACACGGTTTCCTTTAATTCTTTAAAATAATCGTATTATCCTTGAAGTCTGTCTGGTGAATAAACCAAATAGAATTGTGGGCACAATTTCTATAAAATGCTTCTTACCCTATAAGGCCACACTTTTCCATTTCTTTACATGTCTTTTATTTTTTGGTTGAAAATTAGACATTTTAGAGACCATAAATACTTCTGACTTCTAATGTCTGCCAAAGGTTGTTTTGTTGTTTTTTTATTTATTATTTTTCTGCTAGGTAACTTGTCTGTGCTAAAACCCCCCAAATTTCTCTCTCCTGCGGTACAAAGAGTGGACACCCCTCTTCTGTTACTGTGTTTGTCAGCTTTTGGTTGCGATGACAAAATACGTGAGAAAATCAACTTAAGAGGAGGGAAGATTGATTTGGCTGGGCCTCAGAGGTCTCTGTCCACGCTCAGCAGGCTCATGGCTCTGGGCTGAGGTGAGCAGTGGTCGCAGCGGGCCAGGCGCCTGACCTGGGGCGGAGAAGGGGCAGAGGGGACACAGCGGCCCACCGCCTCCTGCCGCCTGCTCAGCGCCACTCCCTCATGATCCAGCCATCTCTCCACGCCCTCCCCTGACCACTGCTGACTGGGGATCAGACCTTTGACACGTGAGCTTCTGGGAGGACATTTTAGATCTGAACCATGACAGTTATTTTTATCTGTGGGTTCCTAAGGGCTTGCCCATAGTTGTGCAGCAGGCTGGCGCTCAGCCACCATGAGCCGGAAGTCTAACTCAGCCGTACCCAGAGGCCTTGCCCTCTGTGTTCCTTTACTAAATACTCCGTATTTTCCAAGGAGACGTGGTAGACAGTCACCACCTGCGCCACACTCTGTGTTCGTGCCTTTACCTCAACACACAGATGTCATACTTTGGGTCCGGAATGTCCCCAGCTCATGGCACTCTTGGAAGATGTGGACAGGCCTAAGAAGAGGGGCCTGTGGCAGGTTTGAGGTCACCAAGGGTTGGTCCTTGAAGGGGACTGTGGGACTGTGGCCTCTTCCTCTTCCTCCCTTTTGATTCCCAGTCATAATGAGCTAAACGGGCCTCTGTGGCCAGATGTACTGACACCACATCCCACAGCCACCAGAACAACAGGTCACAGACAGAAACCTAAAAGCTGTGAACCCACATGAACCTTTCCTCTTTTTAAGTTGCTTCATCCCAGGTACTTGTCACAGTAACAGAAGGCTGACTAAGACAATAGATAACATGCAAAGGAGAGTTTAAAGGGAAAAGTAAAAGAAATAATCCCTGCTTTGTACAGAACTTGTAGCTTTATACATGGCTTGTACCATGTGCTAGCAACATGATCTCGAATAACACCCTGTAACAGTCCCTTCACACAGAAGGCCTGTTTGCAATCATCTCCCCCACATTCATGGACTGTAAACACATCCATGTTTCTAAAGGTCAAGGAGCATCACAGTCATTTAGACTGTGTGGTTGACAAAACTTAAGCCAGTTATGGAAACAACTCACCTGGTTTGTTTGCTTAACAAACAATTTTTGATAGAAATTCCTGGAAAGTAACAAAGACATCTGGAGTCTCAAAATGGGAACATGTCTTCATCATTTGATGGCTCCATAATTACTAGACTTGAGTTGCCCACAGGCTGCATCACAAAACATAAGTAGATGGAAGACTGTAATCATGTATGCTTTTACTGGTAGATCTAATAATATTATAGCTCTGGGGTACTGATAGTAGAAATAATATTTTGAAATAACAACTTTAATATGATATGAAAACAGCTATCATTTCTGTGGCTGAAACCACAACAACTACTACTATTGCTGGTGTTTACTGCCTGTTGTAGTAGTCATCTATCGCTGCACAGCACACTGCTCCAGAACTTAGCAGCTTAAAACATATATTTTTTTCACATGGTTTCTTTGTTTTGTTTTGAGACAGCATCTTGATAGGTAGTTCGAGCTGGCCTTGAACTTGCTGCATAACCCTAGCTGGCTTAGAATTTGTGATCCTCCTGCCTCAGCCTCCTGAGTAGGTGGGATTACTGGTATGAGGTAATGCCTGGCTGTCAGGACCTCGTGTATACTTCAAAAAAGTGCCCCAGGGAGCTGAGGCTGTAGCCCAGTGGAAGAGCATTTGCCATGACTGCCCTGGGTTCAGTTCCAAATACCACACACACACACACACACACACACACACACACACGTACAGTGATATCTGGGTGGGGGTCAGGCAGGGGCTCAGTTGGCGGGCCACTAAAAGATCGTGAGGAGGAAGCCCCAAGAGTTTGCTCCCTCAGTCCCTGAGCTGACTTCGGCCTACGTCATATGCGGGCTCCATCTTGCAGGAAGGCCCTCCAAGGCCTGGGGACACCGCTCATGCTCCCTAGCATGGCAGAGGCCTTGGGTTCAATCCCAGAACTAGAAAAAAAAAAAATACAGGCCCTCAGCAAAAGGGAGGGTTTAAGGACGCATTTGTCTCTCTCCTCTCTGCGCTTTAGAGAAGCGCCTTCAGCCTCCCCGCCTCGCACCACCTCGGCCTCTGCGACATCCAGTGTCCCGGATGCACCAGGAGTGAAGGGACAGTCTTCTGCTTTAGAGCATCATGATTTCACAAAGGACACTCAGTGGGAGAAGGGAACCACGGGGTTATACAGGAGAAGAGGTAAGCGGTTGTCCGGCAACAACAGTGCATTCTGCCCCATTCCTCAACTCACCTTTGAGGGGTCGCCCACACTCTGGACACAGGGCAGGTCAGTGTGGGAGGTGCCCGTCTACCTCTTAGAGGGGCACGGAGGCCCAGAGGCTGGGAACTGACCAAAGGGCACAGAGGAAAACACCAAAGCTCATAGTTTTTTTTTTTTTCCATCACCATAATATTTGCCACCTGTACAAGGAACAGCACGTGGGTGCTGCTAACTTAAACCAAAAGAAGATATTTTGGAAGAAAATAGCCTAAGTCACAGAATCGAGGCAAAGCTGGACCAGGCCACGCCAGTAAGAGAAATGGATTTTGTAGAAGGAAGATATTGAAAAGATTAAAAGGATGCATCTAAGGGAGTCAAAGAAATAGGCGTGGGAGCTACATGGCCAGGAATAACGCCCCAATCCCACGGGGAACCAGTGTGAGGCGGTCTCAGCCCCAGCATCTGGCGCACACGGAGCCTGCACGGCAAGCACCCTTGACCTTGCAATGTGGTGGGCCTCACAGCCGTGAACACGTCTGGCAGAGACTTGTCAGCCACCATCCTCACAGAACCGTGACTGTGCTGGTCCTGGAGTCCGCATCACAAGCTCCCCACTCCCAGGGTGGGTCTAGTTCACGGATCCTACCCTTGGAGGCAGCTCCAGGTGCAAGGGATGCTGGGAACGCAGGGATCGGCTTGTGTGCGAGGTGGGACAGCCTTTGCTTGGTAAGGAGGGATGACTGAAACATGAGAAAGTAGTTTCGGTGAGTGCTCTGGGCGCCGGAGGGCCAAGAACAAATACAGGCAGGGGGGTTGCAGGAAAAGGGCAGGAACCAAAGAATTTTTTTTTTCCTTTTTGAGACAAGTTCTTGCTAAGTAGTCCAGGCTGGCCTTGAACTCACTATGTAGCCCAGGCTGGCCTCAAACTCCCAGCACTCTTCCCGCCTCAGCCTCCCGAGTGCTAGGATTACAGGCATGCACAACCATGCCCGGCAGGAACCAAAGATTTTTAAAGGGCATTTATAGGAATGATTGTTTCTGCTGTTACAGCTGAAAATTAAGGGGAAAAGAAATAAATTAAGGGGGGAGCGTCGGGAGCGACCATGGCGGCTCCAGGCGGGAAGATCAACCGGTGCGCACGGAGCTGAAGAGGAAGCTGCTCAAGCGCCAGCGGGTGCTGGGCCGGCGCGGCGCCTGAGGCGCAGGGTGGCCGAGCCGAGGTGGACGCGGGGCTGATCACGCGGCACCGATCACGCGGCACCACCTGCGGAAGCGCTCGTCCAGCTCCCGCGCCAACATCACCCTCTCCAGGAAGAAGCGCAGGAAGCTCCTGCAGCAGATCCGGCTCGCTCAGAGGAGAAGACAGCCACGGAAGTGGAAGCCCCTCAAAACCAGCCAAGAATAGTGGACCACAGTCCAAGCGACAGAAGAAGATAAAGGCTCCCCAGGATGCTGACACGAAGGATCCGGAGGGTGAGAGCTGAAGTTTTCATCTCTTTCACCAGAACATTTTCACCTGCAGCTGGAAGGTTTGCTGATTGTTTCAGAGGACTTTGGAGAGCGCGTTCTCTTCTTGAAGGAGTGTTTTGGAAGAGGACACAGGAGCAAGACTGCAGAGGATCTCTGGAGCAGTCACCTCCATTTGTTAAAAAAAAAAAAAAAAGCCTGAGAGCCAGGTGTGGTGGGGCATATCTGTCATCCCAGCATTTGGGAGGCTGAGGCAGGAGGATCTCTGAATTCAAGGTCAGCTTGGGCTACAGAGTGAGTTTAAGGCCAGCCAGCCTGAACTACATAGGGAGACCCTGTTTCAAAAATAATAAAGCAAACCCAAGAGCTGTGAAGAAAAAAAAAAAAAGAAAGAAATTAAGGAGTATAATATAAATATATTATTCAAAATGACTACCTATGAATATGTTCTTTAATGATATATTCCTATTTTCATACCTATACAACTATAAAGTACTTAAGAGCAGTGTAGTCATGCAGACACACACACACACACACACACACCCACACACACACACACCTTCTCTGACCCTGTAGGAACCTTGTCCAGGCCCTGGAATCTCCTACTTTCTACTTTCTATTTATCAGCCCCTTCTTGTCTTCATTTTTAATGGCACTGGGGATTGAGCCCAGGGGCATTGTACCTACACGTCCAGGGGTGTGTGTGTGTGTGTGTGTGTGTGTTATCTCTCTATATATGTGCACTTATTTTTTAAGGACAGGATCTTGCTAAGTCGCTTAGGCTGGGCTCAAACTTATAATCTGCTGCCTTGACCTCCAGAGTGCTGGGATTATAGGCATATGCCACCAATGTCTCCTTGACCCCACCCGTAGCTGTGAGGACTCAGGTGACTGAAGACACAGGGGGTGGCATGATATCTACCTTCTCCCTGGCCAGGGATGAGGTCCAGGCCTCAGTCATCAGCAGCTAACAGTCAGCGGGTATTCTGTGGCGAAAACAAGAGATGCTGGAAGTACTGGTGATTGCAAAGATGCCAAAGTGCAGCCCAGACTCATGGGAAGGATGGTTCTACTCGCTTCTTTAGTGACAGCGCCACCATCCTATAGCAATTCAGAACTGAACGGGGGCTCTCTCACAGAGCTGGACCACCTGCAGGAGAGATGCTCTGGGCAACATCTGGCCCTCCAAGGGGCCGGAGGAAGCTCTGCTTCACAGCACTGGTGGTGTAGACGCAGCCACCATGGCTGACCTCAGCGAAGGCAGGGCTGGGGCTCTGGAGAGCTGGTGCATTCCAGGGGAGGCCTGGGGCCAAGCAAGGAGCCGAGACGAGGAGCACAGAGGAAGGGCCACATGTGAACCCCACAGGCCCATGGTGCGGCCCAGCTGTGACCAGGCGAAGCAGACTGTGAACATTCACTCCAGCAAATTCCGCTGCAGCTCCCGGAGATGAAGCATCACCAAGCATATCTGGAGTCTCTGGGCGTCTACTTGCACAGGACAGCCACCCACAGAGCTGTGTGGCCTCATCCTTGCCACAGAGGTGGCTCTGAAGGTCCCTGGCTCAAGCTGGTGGGGGCCCAGGAGAGCCTGCCCTGAGTAGCCGGTCCCTACCTCCAGAGGGGAAATGGAAAGAGCGACCTGAAAGGCTTGGGCTCCGTGGGTCCAGAGGTAGGAAACGCTGGCTGTGGGTGTGGGGCTGGCCTGGTGTCACCTGCAGAGCCCGGGGGACGTGGAAGAAGCGGCCCACACCATGTGCCAGCTTGGCAGGCAGCCCACTGATTCTGAGCGGTGAGCCGCCTATACCCTCCCCACACCCAGAATGTGGGCTTGCACAGCTTTTGCTTGCTGCTCCATACCAAACACCTAGAGCAGTGTCTAGTTTTTTAAAAAGGGACATTCAATAACCATTACCAAGGTGAATTTATTGGAAGGCTGCTGTCAGACAAAAAAGGCAAGCCAGATCAAAGGGTTCCCAGCACCCGCGGGGAAGTGGATGGGGGAGAGCGGGCCTGGAAATTGATCTGGGCCGGGATTCGGCAGACCAGAGCGAGCAGGAAAACTGTGGAGAATAAATGAGCTCAGAGAGCCGCGCTTCGGGACACGGCTGGGCAATGCCGCAGAACAAAGCAGTTACAGCATCTGAGCATTTGCTGAGCGCCTGGTCTGGGCCCAGGCCTGCCCAGACTGACGGGCTTTTCTCGACTCAACAGAGTTCGTTATTTTTCACCACCACAGGCCCGGTCTTCTCCTAGGAGCTGCCCATTCCTCCTGACTCCACTCGCATTTGCGAGGTTTCTTTCTCCGAGCGAAGCTGAACAGAAGTAGCCCCGGCCCACTATACCGGGGCAGCCCCGCACCTGCCAGAGGAAGTCAGGCTCCCCTGTTCTTCTTAGTGCTTTCAGATCAGGACCACAGTGTGAGTTAGACACTCCCTCTCTTAATTTCGATGTCAAACACAGCTGTTCACAGGGTTCATCGGAGCCCGGCAGAGTGCGCTGCAGATAAAGATCCACGGGGCAGCCGGGTTCCCAGGTTATCCTCAGACGTGGGGTGGACAGAGTGCAACTACAGAGGGAGGCAGACTAAAAAGCAAACAGGCAGTGGGGAGAGCAGGCCCTCCCAGACACCCCTGCAGCTGCAGCTGCCTCAATGGCCACTCACAGAGAAGACATGGTGGGGAGAGAAAGGCTGGAGATAATGAGGGGATTTAGGTCTTTCTACAAAAACAGAAGCTTCCAATCAGAAGGACAGACGACAGGGATCCAACCATCCAGCCCACAGAGGGCAAAGTCCTCGGCTTGGGCAGTCTGACTGCTGGGACGAGGCAAGCCTAGAGGAGACGGGGCCCTTTCTAGGCTAACACAACCAGACGATACGGGACACCTGCTGCTAACCGCGAAGCACTGCGCCTCGCTGGCTGCGCTCACCTGCTCAATAAAGCCAGGATGTGAAACAAGCCCGTTCGGGTTTCTCGGAGCCCAGCTGTACAGAACATGCCTTTAATTAGAGGCAGGCTGCACAGCAGTGGGCTCAGCTACACTGTAGTTTGGTGCTTGCTGCAAGGCAGAAGTTACCACGTATTTTTTCTAGGCAAGCAAAATGCAGATGATGTTTAAGATCAGATATCTCTCCAGGGAAAGAACATTCTGTAGCTCCAAGAAATAATGGAAGTTTGGGTGAACTTTTGGTTTGTCTTAAAAATACAACATTCTGCTTTTGTGTGCAAGCAGTACAGTAATAACTGGATATATTCCGGCCTCACTTGGTAATAATTTGGAGATGAAGATACATTTAGGGAGGAAAAACCAAGTCCCAGAGGGATTGGTAACTTGCCCATGATCGCAGTTACAAAGAGCAGGGCTAGGATCGAAACCCTGCTAGGCTGGCCTTTACATTTTAAATTTCATGTCTCTATTGTTCTACGAAGCAGGCCTCTGAGAGCTTACTTAAGCTGCAGGCACACGTGAAGGGGAAGTGGGAGGCTGCAGCTGGCAGTGGTCAGTCTGAGGTCCACTGCTCTCTAAGGAGAGACAGCTGTCCTCTAATGCTATCTGCACACAGTGTCCACTGGACCCTTGTTTTATGAGATCTGAAGCAACTTAGACTTCCGCTAAAATGGGCTGGAGGACTGTGGGTGTAGCTCAGGGGCAGAATATGCAACTAGCATGCCCAAGGGCCTGGGTTTGAGCCCCAGCACTGGGGGGAAAAACGTGAAAAACAGGCTGGATCAGTATATACGATGAAATAACAGGCAGCAGTGAGAAAGAAAGAGGAAGTTCTTTGTGTACTGACACAGGCCAATTACAGACTA
This sequence comes from Hystrix cristata, assembly GCA_004026905.1. Lineage (NCBI taxonomy): Eukaryota > Metazoa > Chordata > Mammalia > Rodentia > Hystricidae > Hystrix > Hystrix cristata. The sequence goes on along the minus strand of PVJO010002537.1, from coordinate 126,151 downwards.
CATCTGAAAGAAAAGCAAGGTACAGAACAGTATAGTTTGCCATTTGTGCAAAAGAAGGGCAAAGGTCACGTGTGTTTTTGCTGGGCTATCAGAGAGTCTCCGGCAGGGCACCTGCTGCCTCTGTGGAGAGGAGTGGTCACCAGGGACAGGAGCGAGGAGCTTTCACTGTGTCCCTTGGTGCCTTCTGATCTCAAACCACAAGAACATGCTGTTACCTGTTCACACAGTGTGTATCTATACTTTCAAAATTAATTGCAACATGTGAACTTAAATCAGACCTCATCTTATATATACCTGTCTGATCATGTAAGTCAGACACGTGAGGGGAAGAGGAAGCAAGACAGTATCAATCTTTTTTCTACACAAAATATATTTACGCTTTTAAAAACACAATTTAAATGTAAGTCAAAATTATAAACAGTCCCTTGTGCAACATCATCATGAAAATCCTCAAAATTCAAAATAATAAATCACAGGTTGAGGAGATTCAACTTGAGAAAATGTACTAGGAGTTTGTTTCCCAAAGAGGGGACTGATTGTCATTTCTACTATGTACACTGCTGCATTATGATCATGTAACAAGCTGGCTTTTGTGGCTTAAAATTATTTCTATAGGATGGTAGTATAATAGAGAAAAAAATAAGTATGCAATGAATCATAAATCTATCTGAAGAAAAGAATGCTTAAAGAGAGAGCACTACATCACACGCTACTGATGTACTATGTGTAAACTACGTGATAAACCATATATACCTCTTATGTTTCCCAACTTAAGGGGGTACATGTCAAACTCTTAATTCAGTAGGAACAGATCAACCATTTTTTTTTTTGAGGCTGTTAGAATAGTGAAGCAGGGAGCTCCAGTGGCGCAATCGGTTAGCGCGTGGTACTTACATAGAATAGTGAAGCTGTTCAGAACTTTTCAAACTTAGGCAAAAATATAGTTGAGGGGGTTGAGGATTTAGGTCAGTAGTTGAGCACTTGCCTAAGCAGGAGCAAAGCCCCGAGTTTGATCCCCAGCCCTGCCCCCAGCCCCCGCAAAAAGCAAGAGAAACCTGAAGGACAGCAGGCAAGAGGAAAACGGACCCCCTATTTGTCCCCCACCCCTGGGTCACCCATGCTCACCCTCCAGGGCACAGGAGAGAGTGAAGTGTGCCACAGCCGCTCCCAGCTCCCATGAGAACCAAGCCAACCACTGTTGGCTTTCTTGCCTGTCACGGACCAGGCTCTCAAATCAACTATAAATGTAATAGAAACCTTATGACACAAGAACTCCCTTAACTCCGAAGAGTAAGAAAACTTGCACATCATATAAGGTAAAGCAACAGTACAAGTCAGTGTTGCAGAAAGGTGGTTACTGCAACACCATTATGCTTGAACTTTCTAAAAACCTTTCTAAGACGGCCTAGCTGACAGTCAAAAATAGCCCGTAAACTCTAAACTTACATTCTAGTTCAAACACTTCTAGAGCAAGTGTTTACTGTAATAGATGAAAAGCAGACAATATATCCGGACCCACACCTAAACAAGAAAATGGGTCCACAGGCACGCTCTTCACCATTTTTCCAAAGAAATACATTTAAACAGCTGTACCAGCTGTGGCTTCCCGGAAGGGCTGTGTATCAGTCTCTGCAGAGGAGCTAGTTTCTGCCCAAGTAGCTTGGTTAGGGGCACTACAGTCAGGCTTTGGGGTGGAGGAACCATTCCACACAGGAAGCCGATCAAATCTTCTCTGTGTTTTTAACCCAAGCCAACACACCTTATTGCATCGCTGACAGCCAATCTTTTGTGTGTGTGTGCTGGGGGTTAACTCGGGGCCTTGTGCTTGCTCGGCAAGCACTCTAACCACTGAGCTAGATCCCCAGCTGCTGACAGCCAATCTGAATCCCAGTATCAAACCTTCACTGATGGGCATCCATCACTGATGCGCATCCTCTGTAGAGGGTGGCGACAGCGGTGAAGTCCTGGCGGCAGACAGTCTTTGCAGAGCTGGGCCCCAGCGGAGGCTGAGCTCGTGGAGCAGCTGCCACTGCCTCCTGTGGCTCGGGAGGCAACTGCTCGCCCCATCACCTGACCCACTTGTCTGCCACTCTCTTGGAGAACCAGACCTCCTGGAGCTCCTCCTGGGCTCCTCCTTCCACATCCTCTGCAGGTGGGCTGTGGTGATGGCACCCCGCCCCACAATACCAGGGCCCTCCTACAGCCTGCTGAGCCCATCCCCAAGACTCCAGTCTTTTCTTTTAATTGAACCAAGATTTATAGGTACATTTTAGATATACATAACGACTGCATTCATCATGGTTGCTTTTGTTTTTGGTTTTGGTTTTTTGAGACAGGGCCTCACTATGTATTTCAGATTGGCCTTAAACTCACTATGAAGCCCAAACTGGCCTTAACTTGCAGCAATCCTCCTGCCTCAGCCTCCTGAGTGCTGGGATAATAGGCATGCACTACCACACCCAGCTCATCATAGTTAATTTGTACGTATACATGATATAGCTTGGTTTTTTCTCCTTCCTTCCTCACCTCTCCCTTCAACTCCTCTTCCCCTTATTTACAGCAGCTGTATTTACATTTTTTTAATTTTCTTTTCCTTTTCCCTTCCTTCCACCCACCCTAGTTCTCCTTCCCATTTGATTTTAGTATATGTACTGCCAAAGCGAGCACTGGTTTTTTTTGTTTTTTTTTTTTTTGGTGCTGGGGATTGAACTCAGAAACTTGTGCTTGCAAGGCAAGCACTCTAGCCACTGAGCTAAATCCCCAGCCCCGTCCTTCCCATTTGAGTATTTTTTCTTTTTCACAATATCTATTATACATCTTTATCCTTATTTATCATTTACAGTTTCTCACACCAGAGAAACGATGCAATATGTACACACGTGTGTCTGATTTATTTCACTTAAGAGTATGTTCTCAAGGTGTATCCATTTACCTATAAATGTTTGAAGTTTATCCTTTTTATGGCAGAGTACTACTCCAATGTATAAAAAAAATTCCACATCTTCTTTATCCATTCATCTGTTGCTGGGAATTTGGGTTGTTTCCAAGATTTAGCTATTACAAACTGTGTCGCTATAAACATGGTTGTGCATGTATCACTGTAGTACGATGCTTTTCTTTCAGGAAGATACCAAGAAGAGGAATAGCTAGGTCAAATGGAACCTCTAGTTGTAGTTTTTTGAGGAATCTCCACAATGATTTGCACAATGGTTGGACCAGTCTACACTCCCACCAACAGTGGAAGAGGGTTCCTTTCTCCCCACAGCCCCACCAGCATTTGTTATCGATTTCTTGACAAAGCTGTTCTTTCTGAAGTGAGACGGAATCTTAGTGTTTCAACTTGCATCTCTTGAATGACCAGTGATGTTGAACACTTTTTCATATATTTATTTGCCATCTGTACTTTTTCATCTGAGAAGTATCTATTCATTTCAGATGCCCATTTTTGGATTGGGTCTTTAGATCTGGGAGGTCTGATTTCCTTCTGTTCTCTATTTCACAATTTTTATAAAGTGGTTATAATAATATATATATATATATATATATATTGGGTGCTGGGGATCGAACTCAGAGCCTTGTGCTTGCTAGGCAAGTGCTCTACTACTTAAGCTAAATCCCCGACCTCTATAATACTTTAAAAGTAATTCTCTATTTATCCTTACTTCTCCTCCTACTAGTATTTTTCTTTCTTTTCAGGGCTGGGGATTGAACACACGAGCTTGTTAGATAAGTGCTCTACCACTCAGCTGCATGCCCTCTACCAATATTTCAGTCAGCAATTCTAGAGAGAAGACAGAAATGAAGACGAGGGACACCAGAATCAGACCAGTCAGGGTGCAAAGAAGAAACAGCCAGGTATGGTGGTATATGCCTGTAATCCCAGCACTTGGGAGGCTGAAGCAGGAAGATTGCCATGAGTTTGAGGTCAGCCTGGACTACACAGTGAGTTCAAGGACAGCCTGAGCTAGATAGCAAGACTCTGCCTCAAAAAAAAAGAAAGAAAAAACATTCCCAAATCTCCTCCTGCTGGGTGTGGTGATGCACACCTGCAATCCCAGTGCTTGGGAGGGTGAGGCAGGAGGATCACCATGAGTTGGATGCCAGCCCAAGCTACATAGTGAGTTCAAGGCTAGCCTGAACTACATAGTGAGACCCTGTCTCAAAATACAAAACAAGCTGGGGATTTAGCTCAGTGGTTAGAGTGCTTGCCTTGCAAGCACAAGGCCCTGAGTTTGATCCCCAGCAGAAGAAAGAAAAAAAAAAACAAAAAAACAAAAACAAAAACAAAACATAACAAAAAAACCCTGCCATCTCTTGAATGTTGCTAAATTGATAGTTTCCAACCTTCATGAAAACACCCGGGGTATAAAGAACTCTGTGAGCACCTGTAATTCTGGCTACTTGGGAGGCTGAGGCAGGAGGGTTATAAATTTGAGGATAGCCTGGGCAACTTAGTGAGCCTGTCTCAAAAAAAAAATAGAACACACACACACACACACACACGAAATGGTTCTCTAGGTAAACAATAAAAAGGGAAAGAGAAGTACACTTCTAACAACCCAAGTCACAGTCTCACAATCCTACCAGAGGTTGTCCTAAGCTTCTATCTTCCAAACATCAAAATGAGTTTTTTATTTAAAAAGGGGAGGTGGAAAAAAGAAATAAATAATAAATAAATAAAAAGGAAGGTGGGTTAGAGAGAGAGAATTTTTAAATATAAAAAAAAAAGCAAGCACACAGAGCTCTCCCGAAGTCATGTCCACGTGCCGAGGACACTGTGGCAGAGAGATATGGGCATGCTGTCACATCCATGGAAGGACGGGACTCCCGCCCACCCACAAGGGCAGCGCAGCCCAACTCCAGTATAGAGCATGCGCAGACCCACCTGTGCAGCCGACCTTGGCCTGGCCTGCCGCTGACATGCTCTGAAGCCTATCATCTGATCCACTTTCCCGGCTGTAATCTATGAGCTGCCAGTGTTTACTTGTGAGACTGTCTGGGAGCTGGAAGGGAAGGAAGGTAAATACACCAAAGCCCAGCTGAGCAACCAATAGGTTTTGTATTTTATTCCCAAGAAATGACATCTTGTTTTCACAAAAAAAGGTGAGCTAGACTCAAAATATAGGCTGCCTTCAGTGGCAGCCACAGGTCACACCCTAATTAGTCCAAAACAAAGGCCAACAGCAGTGTTTCTGAGGTACCAAAAACAGTAACAAAGAATTAAAAAACAAACAGAACTCAACAACCCACTCTGCATGTAGTGAAGCACTCTGTTAAGTACCCTGAAGCAGCCGGTGCCTTGAGTCCTGCCGGGGGCCCCAGACAGCAAGGACGACAGGCTGGCCACCACGGAAGGCGAGTGACATGCGGCTTCCCAAGGCTGTCTTCGTCCTGCACAGCCTCTCAGATGACTTCTGCACAGGCAAGGTCAGGCGGGACAGACTCCTCCAGTCCACCTCAAGCTCCTGAGCTCCCGTGCCGTGGAGCTCTCCAACACCCGTAGCAGTCTTCACAGCAACCTCTTTGCTTTGGAAAGGAACACAACGGGAAATAAGCAGCCTGCACCCCGCCCCCTGGCCTCCCTCCTCCCACCTGCCACCTCAGTCTCTCCCCACCAGCAGCCAGAGCAAAGGGAAAGAGGCAAAGTCAGACCACGTCTCCCAGCTCAGAGTCTGCTCCCACTGGGCGAGCTGAGCTGGGGCTGTGGGCACGGCCCTCCCAGCCTCCGGCAGCAACTGCAGCCCAGCTGTCTAGCCAGTGCCGGCCTTCACCTCTGCACAACACGGTGAGGGCAGCCACTGCCTCTCCTGCTGTGGCGTCTCGGGCATGTACAAAGGCAGGTGGGCAGGAGTCAAGGTGAGCCCTGAGCACTCCCCCCTGGCATGGCCTGGTTCCCTCAGACTCAACCCGCCATGCACGGGGAGGCAAGGAGCAGGCTCCCTGGCACCAGGAAGGCTGCCGCCCTGAGCTGTGGAAGTTTCCCAGCTGCCTTCGGTCAGGGCTCCTGGTGAAAGGGAGATGGCCTCCCACCATTGAGCGCAGAAGTCAGGGGACAGCTTTTTAGCTCCAGGCTGGAAAGAGGTTTGAAGTCACAAGGACTAGTGTCAACAGGGGACTCGAGGTCCAAAGACTTTCTGGATTGCTACTGCCCACAGTCCAACTGATCCCACAGCTGACCTCTGCGACGAGGTCGGTCCGCTCCCCACGGGCTGGACAGTTCCCAGGAGCCCTTATCATTTCAAAGCCTGTGTTCTGCGATGTCAATTAAGGGTGATGGGGACACAAATTAAACAGAGGAAAATCCCACTTTAATGACTAGGAAGGACAATAGGAGACAAAAAGGGAGAAGAAAAAAGGGGGGATGGTGATGGAGAAATAAGAAAAAACCTTCTAATAGCAATTCCATTAATTTTCTATCCCTTGATATTTTGCAAGGGCTAATTTTCCCTGGGGGGTGCTGGGGATAGAGCAAGGCATAAATTTTCAAGTGTTACACTGCATGTTACTTGAGCACAAGCATATGGACACCCTCACCCCAGCCCACCGCTGCCGAGAGCGGCTCTCCCTAGGCAGAGTCCCACAGCTGGCAGGCAGGAGTGCCAGCTTCACGCGCGCCCTCGGTTCCCTGAGGACAGGAAGGGGTGCGTTAGCAGCACCCACTGACCCTGTTCTCTCTGGGTGAACTCCTTCCTGCAGCCACTCTCCCAAACATCCCTGTACGAGGCTCTGTCCTCCCGCAAAGGAAGACGGCCAGTATCGGAAAAGGCTTCCGGAGGAGACAGACGCTCGTCAGCGCTTGCACTCAGCCAGCTGCTCCTCCCCGCGTCTGCAGGATCCTCTCACTCCACCGGAACTGATGGTGTGGCCCGGGGGATCTTCCCAATGCTCAGCGCATCAGCAGGTGATGGGACAGTCTCACCAGCAGCCTGGATCCATTACCAGAATAGCAAGGGAACTGGGAGTGTAGTTTGAAAAACCCCGAGTGGAAAATCACTGTTCTAAAGGACCAGTGTGGTCTCATTTCTAGACCTTTTGCCTTTTTCTTTTCTAAACAGAACCCAAAGAAACTGCTGGAGAAAGTCAACAATAACAGTATGGCACTGGGGATGTGGCTCAGGGGTAGAGTACTTGCCTCGTGTGCGCGAAGCCTTGGGTCTGATCCCCAGGACTGGAAAAAAAGAAGGTGACAGTGTTAACATGCTTATGAACCACCTACCTACCACCTAATGAGAACAGAAGAAATGGGGGATGGGTACACTCTGCTCCCTCACCAGCTCCCCCACAGGGGAATTTCCAAAACCCCCGTCCCCTCAGAAAAAAATCCCATGTCAATATTCCAGAAAGCCACAGTTCCCCATGTGACCGGACTCTGAATGTCTGCGATCCACACTAGCTCCTGAGAATCCTTTCCCTAGCTGGGGACCAGGCACGCTCGCACTTCCTGCCTTCTGGTCCTTGGAGCTTACACGAGATCGACAGACAATCATTCACGAGGCGCGCCTTCCCCACTGGGCCGTGCAACTCCACAGGGGCTGCTCGGGGTGACACGAGAGCACACGCCCATCTGCACGGGTGGCGCCATGCTGCCACAGCACACAGGTGTCCCCCCAAGTGCATGAGAGAGCAGTTCCTGCCCGGGGCCTGCTGCAGTGTCAAAGCTGGCATCTCCACCCTCGCCAGTCCCAGTTCCCAGTTTCCATCTTCGGTCCTTTTTAAACATTCCCACCTCTAAGGCCTACACCAGCTTCCTGCTGAACACACAAGCAGGGGTGCTTCTGAAATGAGGATCTTCTCTAACCCCGCGCCGCAGCTCAGTGAGGGTGACGCTGGCTCAGGCATGTCCTTCCCCGTCTCAGGTCTTGGCAGCCCTGTCTACGCCTAGAGAAACCCTCAAAGCTGCACTGATTCGAAAACCGCACACACCGAGGCGGCCGCAGAACTGTTCTCAGCAGGTGCTCACAACAGGGCGGCTGGCTGTGCTTACTGTGTAGCCCTCCTGTACCGAAACGGCCAAGAGCTGCCCTCTCCAGCCCCGGAGAGAGAAGGGGGATTCTGTGATCACTCTGCACAACTAACTCTGTGTAAAGGACGCACAGGCAACCTTGGGACACGGGCTCTTCCTTCCCTTCTTTCCCTTCCCAGTGCTTCGCGAAGTCACTTGTGCTTGGACTGGGGAGAAGGAAACCAGGCAGAGACTGCAGCGGTGTCTTCACACTGACAGAGACCCAGCACACTGCAGCTCAAAGGTCACAAGCCGGTCCTGGACAAATCGGATGCCTGGGGCATGGCTCCTCTAAGAAAGGAAGAGAGGAAGGAAAATGCAAGCATCACCAGGGCATGCCCAGGGAATGCATCCTAAGCCTTGGCCTCCTCCTCCAAGTCCAGCACCACGCAACTGTAACGTCTCATGTGGGCAAAGGGGCAGAGTGGAGGCAGGTCACTGCTTTTATGTTCCTCTGTGCCCTGCTTGTGCAGTTTCTTCTCCTTAGAAAACTCCTGCCAGGGAAGCTTTAAGGCTCAGTTCTCGTCACTTCCTCTGCAGTTTTCTCTCACACCTCCACCCATCCAGGTCAAATTAAGGGGCCCCGCTGGAGAGCACATCACACCGCCTACTGGCGCGTCTGTCTCCTCCACCAGACTGGGCGTGCTGAGGCTGAGTGACACCCGCTTAGCTCTCATCCCGATGTCTAGTGCAGCATCCCTCTGGGTGATGGAAGGTGAAGGGGAATCAATGGGGTTCTGCCGGAATGTAGGCCCTTCGGAGAGGAAGCTCTGTGGTGACTTGAAAGCAGGCACACAACAGAGCACACAGGTGTTGGTGAAGTGGGAAACAATGGATCCAAAGGACCAAGCAAAGGCCACTGCACCCTGCCACACAGGCCCAGATGTCCTCCCTGACCCAAGTGGCTCAGGTGCCACCCTGCTCTGCGATAAACTCGCTGTCTCCACTCTGCTCAACACCTGAGACCGCTTTCACACCACCAGCGGATCAGCATCAGATTCCACCAGATTCCCAGCCCTGTTCAACGTGGCAGACACCCGCTGGGGGCTAGGGGAACAGAGCAGCGGACAGCCTGTTCTTCCTAGGTTGGCTTTTAAAGCCTTCCGGCTCCTCTGGACACGAGAAAGGTACAACCAAAGACACACATGGACGAGGGTTTCCAGCAGCCGGGTGGCATGCATGGGAGCAAGCTCCCAGTCCCTTCTTCTTCTTTTTTTTTTTTTTTTTTGTGGTGCCAGGGATCGAACTCAGGGCCTTGTGCTTGTAAGGCAAGCACTTTAATCACTGAGCTAAATCCCCAGCCCCTCCCAGTCCCTTCTGATGGGCACACCACATGCAGCCAGCGAGGTCACAGCACCAGGCTCGGAAGCCTGGCAGTGTGGGGCGGGACTATGTAAGGGACTGAAGGGATATCACACCCACCTGTTTTTGTGCACAACGCATCCCCACCCAACGACTTTTCTGCCCATTAGCCTCCAGGCTCTGTTCCAAAATACACTATCTTGCTGCACAGACTTCCACATCTCCAGCAGAGAGACGCGGCAGCCCTGCACAGCACAGTCCCATGTGTGGTGAGAAACAAGCAGATACCCACAAGAAAACGGAGTCCATTTCAGGTACTCACCCAGCCTCTCCCCACCTATCTATCGAAACTTCTGATAGAAGACTTGTTAGCAAACTCCTGAGGATCCCCAAAGAACACAGTAGTGTTACGTGTATATCTCTTTAGCTTAATATTATTACCAATTTGTGTACTTAGCTATGACCCTTATAAATAGGACTTGTGTTTTCTTTAGTCAGTCTTCAAATGTGAATCTTTGACCTGTATACTTTTTATTTATAATTTATCTACCCAACTCAAAATATGTTTTTTGGTCTTTGCTTTTTTTCAGACAGGGTCTCGCTATGTAGTTGAGGCTGCCCTTGGAATCGCAGCAATCCTCCTGCCTCAGCCTCCCGGGTACTGGGATGACAGGTGTGCACTCCCACACCCAGCTCTTACTCAAAGTTTTTGCAACAGCCAGACAGCAATTAAACTGTCTTGAGCAACAGCACCATCTAGAGATCAACACAGCAAGCCATCTGACTGTGTCTTCTTTTTGTGGGGACAAGGTCAGGCTAGCCTTGAATTCCTGCCATGCCTTCCAAGTAGCCAGGATTACAGAAGTGCACCACCATGGCCAGCCAGATGTATGTTTTCTAACCCATCTTTGTTTTAAACTCCCCAGCAACCAAGACACATACACCTAAGCTTCCCACTTCCCTGAAGTTCAAACACTGGAGGTTAATTCTACTTCAACTCCCTTACACAGCTACTTGAACTCCCTTTATTCCTCTCATTTCTTCCAAATTACCCTTAGTTACTTAAGAATCATTTACCTAATGAAGGGACATGACTCAGTGGTAGAGTGCTTTCCCAGCATGCATGAAGCCCTGGGTTTGATCCCTAGTACCACAAGTAGTAATAGCTCTTGTGATTACTTAGCTGACTTTCTCATTCCCCAATCAAAAACAAACATCAACAACAACAACAAAAACCAAACAAACCCCACAACCTGTTGAAGTTTGGAAGTAAATGAGTCCTTTGTGGAAGGCAGCGAATCTCATAGCCACTCACCTTTTCGTTCCCTCACAAGGACGACTCGTCGCTCCTTCACTTCTGAGCTCAGATTATCCACCATTTTATCAATGCAATTGTCCAGAACAAGGGAGCGGGTTTTGGACTTGATGTCCTTCCTACAAATGGGGCACTCTGTCTTCCGCTTCATCCATTCACTGATACAATAGGAGCAGAAGCTATGGGCACAGTTCAAGGTGACAGCCTACAATGCAAATGGGACACACGAATCACATCTGTCATGCGGACTTTCTCACAGCTAGAATAGGAGCTAACTTCCAAGGGCAAACGAAAGTCAACCATAGTCTCATTTGGAGGCTCAAAAAGGTATTCCAGTCGTTCTTGGGGATGGGAAATTTGAAGCTTCATGTTAATGATTCATTTCCTCTATTCTCAGAGGTCTTCAGCTCATGTAAGATCACAGACTCAGTTAAGGTTACAGGGTCAGGCCCCAGGTGGCTGATTTGCCTGTTTTATTCCACCAACTAACTGCCAGCTGTGGGGTGACCACCTTCCAAACAAATGCCACAGGATCTAAGTGGTAAGTGTGTGAATGTTGTGGTACAAATACTGCACATCTCTAATTCTCTTATGAAAAACATTTCTCTGTCCTGCTAATGCTGAAATAGCACCTCAATTTTAATAGACCAAGGGGAGCTTAGACTGAATACTCAGTAATAGGAGTTATCATTCCTAAAGAGACTTAAAAACAGAAATAATGTAAAAGGCCACTAGAAGGCTGGAGGAGGTGCTGGGGTTAGCTCAGTAGCAGAGTTCTTGCTTAGCATGTGTGAGGGTTCCATTACCAGCACTTGGAAAAGGAAGCAGAAGCTGTAAGAGGCCAGCTGAACCTATTACATAGAGCCCACTGCAGGAACACACAGGTAGGTGGCCAATGTGCCTTTGGGGAGAGAGCTCACCCTTGAGGGGCTCCTCTGCAGAATCCTCGGATTTGGCCAGATTCCTGACAGTGCTCTTTTCACACCTAAGAACATAAAATGTTCTCTCTGTACTTTTGTTCATGTGTATCTTCCACAATATGAGGTTTTCTGAGGTTCACAAGTTCCCCTTCCTGCTTTCAGGATAGGCGACCAGCAGACCAGGTTGGGTGGCACAGGGAAGCTGTGTGCCTCCTCTGGCTGTGTGGATGCACTGAGGTGTCTCATGTGTCACCTCTCCAGCCTTCCTCTCTGCATCCTATATAGGCCAGAACAGCACTGAGCTTTCTCAAAGTACGGAATCATGGACTAGAACCTATTGAGAAATTAGGATCTGAAGTCAAAGTGGGTTCAGAGTGAAAGAAACAGGTCTGCCCAAGAGAGACTTTCAGGTCTGCCCAGGAGAGGCGAAGGGACACAGTCTCCCTGAAGCCCACCTGAGAACAGGAAGACAGTGAGTGTGTTTTCTCTTTCATAAAGGAGTCTAAGACCTGCCAGTCTCCAACCTCAGCTTAATGCTTAAGACAAATTGCCCATAAATGGTAGAAATTTATGAAAACTAAACAGCTAGTGGGAAAATATGACAGGATAACAAATGGTAGCCTAGGAGAGAAATGTTTCATTTTCAAAAGGAGCCTCAGAGCCTGTGAAATATATTCAACTTGGCTCTCGAATTCCCAGTGACCCCACACCGATGACACATACCACACTGCTCAAAGGCGGCACGCAAGCCCACTCGTAGCATTATGCCCATGCACAGTACAGAAAGAAAAGCTATATTGAGCAGCTTCTGTCTGATACTTCAAAATTCTAATGCTGCATGGCCACGTTTTCCCTTCTCTGAAAACAGATAAAGGCTTTATTACAGCTAAATCGTCAGTTTTACCAAACAAATATTCAAGAACAAGGAAAAAAGGACAGTAAAGGGAAAGAACCCTGCATAACCTAATGAGAGGGGCCATCTCAAGAGGTTACTTTGATACCAAGCAGCATAATCAGCTCCTTCAGGACGCTCCCGGAGAGCTCGGATATGGGGGCAGAGCCTGTCCGATGAAGTACTCTGAGCAGTACTTCGATGTTACCTCAATGAAGTACTCTGAGCAGATAATGCACTGCAGCTCATTCTCCAGCACGTCATTCATGTGGCTCAGAACCTCCTCCTTCTGTGCCTGCACCTTCTCCTTTTCTTCCTGGAAGGACACACACCACTCGTCACTCAGGAAGGCCACCACGAATGCGCAAGAGAACAAGGACTAGGCCAGCTGCCTAGAACAGGGTTCAGAAGGAGTCTAAGATAACTCCCTTTCAGGTGCAGCAACAGGAGGATAAAACACCTTCCCTGCGGGTTACTGCTTTCTGGCCAGCTGTGGTGGTGCACGTCGGCAATCCCACCACTCTGCAGGCTGAGGCAGGAAGATAGAATTCAAGGTCAGCCTAGGCTAGCAGCCTGACTATTCATGATGAGACTCTGTCTCAGAAAAAAAAAAAAAAAAAAAAAAGCTGGGCATTGTGACACATGCTTGTAATCCCAGCACTCAGAAGGCTAAAGCAGGAGGATCACCAAGAGTTTGAGGCCAGCCTGGACTACATAGTCAGTTCAAGGCCAGCCTGGACTACAACAGTGAGACCCTGTCTCAAAAAACAAACAAACAAACAAAAATCAAAAGAATTGCTTTCTAATATAGAAACTAACTTCCTTTTTTTCTTCAGTTTTTAGTTTTTATTAGTACATGCTTGCAGTACACAATGATTACATTTCCCGTGTGGAGTTGGTACATGTACATAACACACCTCACTGCATTTTTCATCCCTTTCCCCTCCCCTCCCTCCATGAACCGCCCCCATCTCTCAATCCCCTTCCCATTTGAAAAAGATCTATCCCTCTACTTCCTATGATCTACCTTGTATTTTGACAGAGGACTAAATTCCTTTCTTGCCTCTCTACACGTTCTATGGGACTCACAGCTTACGCTGAAACCTAACCATGATGTGATGGTATTAAGAAGGGGGGCTTTGGGAGGTGACCAGGTGGACTGGCAGGGTTTACAAAAGACAAGAGGTCAAGGAGCTAGTGCCCTCTCTCACCCTGTGAGGACACATGACAAGAGGGCAACAACTGTGGATGCTGCAGAAGACACCAATCTGCCAGCACACTGCTTTTGGACTTTGGTTGTATATGAGCTACCATTTATGGCATTTTATTAGAGCATCCTAAATGGACTAAGACACTATTTTTCCAGTATATGCACTGTCGTTTCTGTCTCCTTCCCCAAAATTAACCAAATGGAAAAGAAATGAAGGTAGGTTACTAAAGTAGTCTGTGGCACTCTGCAGCTCAGGGGTAATTATCAAACCATCTCAAACAACTAAAACCTCCATATGCAAGACAAAAGAGTGAAGAACAGTCCAGAGAGACAAAAGCCTGAATTGGTTTGAAAGCTCCTTGTGATTCTACAGCTGGCTCTTCCATAAGGCAAATATCCATATGCCCTAGAGCAGGAAGCTAGAGAGATCGGCTCGCTCAGTACCCAGCTCTGTGCCTCCTGCCACTTCCCACTCCTGCCCTCCTATTCCCCTGTGCTTTCCCCCCATAGTTGGAATTTTCAGGGAGGACCCCAGGGGCTGTTCTTTTTTTTTGTTTGAGACAGGGTCTTACTCTGTAGAGACCATGAACTTACTATGTAGCCCAGGCTGGCCTTGAATTTATAATCCTGCCTCAGCCTCCTTAGTGTAGGGATTACAGGTGTGCACCACCATGCTTGGCTTTTAGTTCTGCTCATTTGAAGCAACACAGTAGTATCTCATCCTCAAACAGAAAGCAACAAGAACCCCTGAACAGGAAAGGACACACCTTTTTAGGTTACATTCAAGTGGTTGGCTCATTTTTCATCTTTTATTTTCTCTTCCAACCAACCAACCAACCAACCAACCAAGGACTGTCAGACTGCTTAGGGCAGTAAAGAGTCAGGACTCATTTCTGCTGTAGGGTCAGGTTCCCTGCAGTAGGGTCAGGTTCCCTGAAAACTTCTGGTTCTACAAATTTCTGGTTTACAGAGTTGTGGCAGGTCAGGAGATATAGCCCAAGGGTAGAGCTCGTGCTTATTATGCACCCAGGGCCTGGGTTTGATTCCCAGTACTAGGAAAAAAGTTGTGGTTTCTTAGAGGTTGGGGAAGAAGGTACCAAGTGACTTGAGAAGGAAAGAGAAAGAGAAACAAGCCTCCTCCTTCTCTGCACATAGCTTCGGGGCTGAATGTGGTATAGGCTGGGATGAGACAGGCAGACAGACTCAGGTCTCATTTCAGGTCGGAGCTTACAAACTGCTGACCTGTGGCCTAGATCCAGCCTGCAGACTTGTTAGCTTGGCCTTTGTGGTATTAAAAACCACACACCAAAAACTGAACCCATACGTGTGTTGAAATATCACATGCCACCCCATAAACATGCATGCTTTTTATATTCTACGTATCAGTGAAATTTTAAAAACCAAGCTTGTCAATATTTGAAAACTAGGACATTTCACATCAACATTAGGACTTCCGTCTGCTATGGAAAGATGAGAAGACCTGACAACACACGTGGGCCTGCCCTTCCCACTGCACCGTCCTTCACTCCCTTTCAGTACTGGTCTGACCCTGGCAGGCAGTCATGTTTATAAGGGTCCTCCTGGGAAAGAGGGCAAAGAATTACATAAACACACCAAGATGAAATACTTCTATTTTGACTGCAACACCCATCCCTTAGTTTGCATCAGTTAGTCTGAAGGAGAGGCCACCACAGACAAAGGGCTGGCGTGCAGGACACAGATGCCTTGTGCCCAGCACTCAGTTTCTGAACAAGGGAAGGAAACAGATATTGCTCACAGATAGAACCTTCTCTGCGCTTGAGTAATTGTACAAGTTATTTCCCCTGAGGCAAGGGGCAGCCACAATCTCGCTCTTCTTTCACCATAGCAACCTTGCACTGTTGGAAGATGCTGAGTTACACATACTAACCAAAGTCTAAACCTCCATCTTCTTTCTAGTACCTTGGTCTGCTCCAGCTCTTTGTTCTTCGCTTGGATGATTGTTTCAAAGTCCTTCTTGCTGCGATTTAGCTCCTCCATTAGGGCCTGATGCTGCAGAAACACAGCAGAGACATGCTCAGCACAGGCTGCAGGCAGCTTCCTCTCAGCCACACACACCTGACTCCTCTCTAACCAGTGACTTTGGTTCAGGGATCAACAAGTGGACAATTTCAAAACAAAGCCTCTCTTCATTCGGGATATTCTACCTCCCTGCTGCTTTCTTCACGGAGACAGGTAGACAGGAAGGAAGGCTATGGAACCCATTGGTCCCTCTGGAACTAACCCAACCTCGGTGGCTGAGCAAATCAACTTAAGAACTTTCACTGCTTTCCAGAGTCTGACTCTGTATGCTTGGGGCCCAGGAATGTGCATTTAAGGGCTGGAGATGAGGCTTGGTGGTAGAGCATCTGCCTAGCATATGCAAAGCCATGAGTTTAATCCCCAGTACCACACATGTGCGCACACACACCAAAAAAAACCCAGCCACCGAAGTGACTCTGGGAAACAGTGCTTAAGAACTAGTAAGTAACTAGGAGGATACCCTCACGGGGAGCGGCTTTTAAGAAAAAAGCAAAGCCAAGCATGGCAGTGCACTCCTATAATCCCAGCACTGGGGAGGCCGAGGCAGGAGGATCGCTCCGAGTTCAAGGCCAGCCTGGGCCACATAGCAAATTCGAGGACAGCCTGAACTATATAGTGAGAGCCTGGCTCAAAACAAACAAACAAACAAAAAGAAACAAGCAAGGAGAAATGGAACTCAAAAAAACTAGACATTCTCATTGAGAAGATCTTTAACCTATTCATTCTGTAAATCACCACATGCAGTCCAGCAGCACTGCCTGAACTCTGCCAGCGTCTCCTGCAGGCTGGCACATCCAGGAGCTAACAGCTCACCAACTGCGGCTAACAGCCTGCACAAGACGCTAAGAGATTCCATGCTTGGGAAACACAGTTACGGCCAGGCACAGCTCAGTGGTAGGGTGCTCACATATCAGGCCTGAAACTCTGGGTTTGACCCCCAGCGTCACACACCAAGATAACAGAGAAAGAAAACAAGCCAGGCATGCTGCACACCTATAATCCTCCCAGATCGGAAGTTCAAACTCAGCCTGAATAACTTACCAAGTTAGTGAGACCCTACCTCAAAATAAAAAACACAAAGGGTTGGGGACATAGCTCAGTTGGAAGACCCTGGGTTCAATCCCCATCATTGGAACAAGAAAAAAACAGGAAAACATAATTTATGCATTCCTGCATGCCTAAGTATAGCAAATATAACCTATACTTAAAATCTTACCTTAAATCCTTTTTAAGAGAAGGCAGAGTAAAGGTAAATTTTTCTGAAAAGTCCTTACTCAATAAGCAAAATTTTAAATGTGTGGTCTGTTTAAAAGAGTAGTTGTGTCAAAAGGCTGGGTCTTCACCTTGTCTGCACATTAGATGTATGTGCCTTAACTTTCTCATCAACGAGAAAACAGGTGGTTTCCCCCCACCTTAGTATTAATAATGATGGTTATGAAAACCATTCAGAAATGTTTTGAAAGCTCTATGTAAGTACAACTGTTATGTCAGCTAAGTAAAGAGAACTTCAGAGAGACCAGCAGGATACAACAAAACACTACCACTGCAGCCAGGTGCAGTGGTTCACACCTATAGCCCCAGCTACCCAGGGAGGCAGGAGGCAGGAGGATTGCAAGTTCAAAGCCAGCATGGGCAATTTAGTGAGACCTTGTCTCAAAATAAAAAATGAAAAGGGCTGGGGATATAGCTCAGTGGTAGAGTACCTAGGGGTTCAATCCCTAGTACTGCAAAAATCAAACCAAACCAAACAACCAAAAGCCCACCATTGCTTCAGCTGAGAGTGGCATGTACCACAGGTATTGTGGTACAGAAACAAGGCCTTAAAGCATCTTATTTTAGGGTAACGTGTGGCTAGCGAAGCATCCTACACCAAATGATAGTACGTCTTCCTATCTCAAAACAGGGTGAGGTGCTGGGGTGCAGGAAACACAATGATGCTTCAGGGATTTCCGAGACACAAAATCTTACTCTTTTCCAGTCAAATAATATTAATATATTAATTTTAAAATGCTCCAAGTGGGAAACATGCCTACTCTCTATCCCTATAAAATAAACGGACTCAGAAAACACAATTCTAAAAAGATTAAATTGACTTTCACCTAATTCATTCCAAAGTCAATGAAATCAAGACAAGTTCCCGGTCACACCACACCAAGTAACCATTAGTACCATAAGTTGACAGGCAGGTATGAAATGAATGAACATAAAGGTAAATTCCCCTGAACACATCTCTCCCCACTTTTCTTGCAGTATGCAGAGCTGCATGTAGGGACCCACACATGCTACGCACTCTACCACTGACTTACAATCCCAGCCCATTCATTCGTTCGTTTGCATTTATTCATTCATTTATTTACTGTGGTGCTGGGGATTGAACCCAGAGAGAAACTACCAGTGAGCTATATCCTCAATCCTTTTTAAAATTTTATTTTGTTGGGTTGGGGATTTAGCTCAGTGGTAGAGTACTTGCCTAACAAGCACAAGTCCCCCAGTTTGATCCCCAGCACCCCACCAAAAAAATTTTTTTTAATTTTGTGACAGGGTCTCACTAAGTTGCCCAGGCTGGCCCCAAACTTATGATCTTCCTGCTCCAACCTCCTGAGGAGCTGAGATTACAGGCTGTGTGCTGCATCAACCAACCTTGTCTGAATATATTCTAAGGCAGTCTGTTTACTTTTCTTGAGATCTGAGCCATCCCACTGACCTCCTGAGTAAACTTGCATCAAACTATTAATCACAACACATAAAGGACAGAAGATAAGTGGGTTTCAAAATGCAAAAAGACACATAAAAATAATCAAATATTCTAGAAGCCAAACAAGGTGTCACAATCCTGCAATCCCAGCACTCTGGGAGGCTGGGGCAGGAGAATTAAAAATTCAAGCCAGCTCGAGTGACTTAGTGAGACCCTGTCTCAAAAGTAAAATAAAAAAGGGCTGAGAATGTAGTTCAGTGCAATAGCCCTGAGGCCAACCCCCAGTACTACAAATTTAAAAAAGGAAAGAAGAAAGGAAGGAATGAGAGGAGGGAAGAAAGGAAAGGGCACTCAAGGCAAGGCAAGGACAGGACAGGAAAGAAAAGGAAAAAAATCATCAAACAAGTAGGTAAATGAAATACCTTACAAGAAGTCTCTTAGGAGAATTTCATTCCTGTGAGTCTTACTCTTTTGTTAAACTGTTAGGTTCTGCTGTCTTGAATACACTCTTCCAACCTGACCAGGAATGCTGACTGGAGCCTTCTCAAATGGCTGCTGGATGGCCACAGCTCAGGGAACGCGAGGCTTGGAGGCCCTCAAAGGCCCAGCCTGCAGACCACAGCTCACATTCTCCTCTGCTGCCCTCACCTTCCTAGAAGCACAAGCCACTGCCCCAGGGAGCCTCCCTCAACCCTACAGGCTCCGCTCCATCATCCCAAGAGAGCTCTGCTCAGATGAAGATGTGCGTTTTCACACTGAGATCTGGCACATCTGCAAGGCTCCAAATCTCTGGCCTGATGGTGTGAGCAGCTGCCATCTGCTGTGTGTGTAGACTGAGATGGCCAGAGGAGTGGGCAGGCTACATGGCAGAGGCAGCAAGTGGCCATGTGAAGCCTGCTGCTTCCTACCTGCAAACCACCATAATCTCCACATAGTGGCAAGAGACAAGTTACCTCCTGTAGAGCCTGGGCCAGCTGTTGCTTTAGGTCCTCCACTTGCTCCTTCTCCAAACCCTGCAAAGCCAAAACAAGATGGAAGGTTTACTTTCAGGGACAAAGAATACAGTGCAGCAACAAGCAGAGCAAACCGGCTAGTGTGAACACCTAGAAACAACAGGCAACAGGGAACAGGTGGTAAATCGCCCATTTCCCTTCACGCTCTTGGCAGTAACAGGACTGTCGGCTCAAGCCACCACTTGGGTGGTTCTGGAAAAGCCAAAGGTTGACAGTCCCAGATTCCTCCACTGCTAATGCCATGACAGCCAAGGGTACATAAACGGAGAATGCCTGACCCACCAAACATCTGACCACACTCGATCTGATCCCCCACGCTGGCCGCCCAAGTTCTCCGCATTCCCTCTCTCGGGTCCAGCCACCCTGTCTCCTCGTTCCAAGCTAGTACCGCTTCCAGTCTATAAGCCACTCCTCCTCTCTCTGGGCCTGAGCCTACGTGCCCCGTGGGATCGTCACTAACCTACATCCAGCTCCTTCCACAAGAACTGCCGGGCTCTCTCTTCCATAAGGGTTAGCTCCCCATGTAACAGCCCAGCTTGAAACTGTTGTCTACTTTAATATACTGACCCGAAACTGTTCTCCCCTATATTACGTGCACAACACATCTTGTGTCCCCAACAAGATAAATTACATAATGGTAAAAACCACTTAAGGATTTCATATTCAGCAAAACTCCTTAGTGTCAGACAACAACAGGTACCCCCACCTCCACCAAAAAAAAAAAAAAAAAAGAAAGAGAAAAAGAAAGACCAAGGATGAAATGAGTTTCTGAACAAACAGCAATAGCAGGATAAATCCCTAGGGCTACATGGGCAGACAGAGCTAATACAAAGAACTACATACGCTTCTTCACTCAGCAATTTACGCATGACCTGCAGAAATTCTCTAAACCAGTCCTTTGCACCTTTAACAGTCTGCTACAGGAAAGGATGGAGTAGCTACACCTTGCAGCACACAGAGTAGCCACACACAGTAATTAGCAACCATTCCTGTTCCTGAATGCATTGTCCTTTAAAGACAGTTCTGCTCCAGTGAAAGTGTGATACACTAAACACGTAGACATAAACCATCCTCTATTAATTTCAAGAACTAGTCTCAGCTGGATAAGGAAATCAAAAAGGTATACACAGGCAACCGGTGTACACTCCTAACAGAGCTACTTAACCCACAGACTTTGCTACTGCTGCCAGCTCAAGTGGACGGCAGGAATCAGAATGAAATTTATAAATTGCTCAGAAATAAGCCTCAGATATTCTTGGTTGTTCCTTACCCTGAGCAACCCAAGCAAAAGAGAAAAGCTTATTCCCTTCAGCTGTGATTGGCCCTTCCTAGTTCTAAGCCAACAACGGGGCATTCTTGACATTCAACATTACCTGAGCAACTATGTGGGAGTAGCATCTGGTTCATGCCAGATGGAACTGACATTTTGAGCAAGGACAGGATCAGCTCCAGCCTAAAGCTCTGTGTAAGAACTTGGCACCTAGGCAAAGGACTCGAGGGACGGGAGCACGTTCGGGGTCACCTTGACACCATTACAACTGTTATTCTACCTTCCTGAAGGTGGCTTATGTCTGACCCAACAACAGAATCATGTCATACCTGTCCCTATGCATTCTGGTTGCTCAAGACAGACACTGAAAAGACATTTCCTACTCTTCTAGCCTTTCCCTCCAAGGCCAGTTACAGAGTTCCCTAATTCTTATAGCTAACCAACGGTCAAGGACCAGGGCAGTGGCCAGATGACCTGCACGTGCTTTGGAGCTAAGTGATCTGGCTCTGACCATAAAGCAGAGATAGGTAAGTCATGAGGACAACTACTGGCTTAACAGATGTATGGTGTGGTCCTGTGGCATCCTGCCCTTTGGCTGACTTCTTCCTGAATGGACCTGCGGTCTGGACACTCAGCTCCGACCCCTGATACCAGCTATGCCCCCACTGGCTCTTCTCGTCACCTTAGCCTATCTTGGCACGTCAATTTGGTCCTTGGCCCTGAGACAGACAGCCCTGGCCGAGGTTCGCAAAGTACCTGCCCCTGCCGAGGGCAGCCTCGCTCCCTGCTGGGTACCTGGAGGTGCCGCTCCTCTTCCTGGAAAGTCTTCTCAAGCTGCTCCACTCTCGCCTGCTGCTGAGCCTGCTCTGCGCACAGCTGGCACTGTAGATCCTGCAGTTCCTGCTCCATCTTCACAATCTTCTTTGCACTCCCCTTCTGGGTTTGCTTTTTCACATTCATAACAGCAACTTGTTTTTCTTGCAGCTGTCTTTTCAGCTGCACGATTCTGGACATGGTCACCTTAAACAGCTCTAAGCTGCTCTGAGATGCTGAAGGCTTCAAGGCTTTCTGCTTCTTAGGACAAAGCGCTGTGACTTTTGGGGGCCCAGGACAACGATGAGCACTTGGGGTCTTCTCGATTGTCTCGAGAGAAGCCAGCTCAGCATCCAGACATTCAGAGGGCTGGCTGGCCACTTCACTGTTCCCAGGTGACTTCACTGGCTGGCCAGGTTCACAAGATGCTTTACTTATTTTGGATTTCAAATGTGAGGGGCCTTCAAATCCAAGACCCTCTAATTCATCTACACTATTTTTCCTTTTAGTTCTCAAGCCCTTATTTTTTTCTACCATCTGGTTACTCTTTGGGGCAAGACAAGGAAATATCCTCTCCCAGTCTTCTTCAGTAACTTCATATTCATATTCTGCATTCTCCTTATTCTGCAGAGGCACCCCAAGCTGGATGTGGTCTCCCTTATCGATGAAATAAAACTTTAACGGTTCCAGACGCTCTCTGTTCAGCCAAACACCATTCAGACTCTGGGAAAAAGGAAAGAAAGGCAAAGTAAGTTTCACAATTTTCCTCCTCTCTGTCCCCTGACAGAGGAGGGGACAGGAGATTAGGGGATTGAACTCAGAACCTTCTCTTTTTTTAGAACAGGTCTGGCTAAATTGCCCAGGCTGGGAATAAATTTGCAATCCTCCTGCCTCACCCTCCCAGAGTGCTGAGATTATACAGGTGTGTGCCCCCAAACTCTGCTGATTTTCCTGCTCTTAATGGAGTTTCTCTCCTGCTGCTGCAAAATCTTCTGCTTTTTCAGAAGGAAAACCGTTGAGAACAGGAAAAAAAAGTTTCACACACTACCATCCTTAGAAATAGCACTCTTCAATGAAGATTTGGCTTTTTACCTCTATTTTACATTCATGCCTCCATAGAGAACTGTGTGTAAAACAGGCAAGAACTATTTATTACCGGTAGATGAATCACTCAAACACATACAACAGCATTAAAGGAAACTGAAACTGAATTGCTGCTATTGACCTAAACTGGAGGTACTGGCCCAAGACTAGAAAAACTGCTGTTAACAAAGGAGGCAGCATGTGATGGTGAAGTCCATGAGAAGGCCTGGCAGGAAAGTCACCCAGATACTGGCTCTAAATGAGGTCCTCCAATACCGTGAAAAAGCAAAGCACTTCCCATGTGCATAAGCCACAGAGACAGACAGAGACTCAATACTGTGTACTGGGGTCAAACTGTAGGTGGTGTCTGACCCAGTTAATACTAATAGAGGTCTGTGAGCATCAAAATATAGTGGTTCAGAGCTGGAGCTCATGGCCCAAATAGAACACTTTCCTAGCTGTGTGTCCTTCAGCGATTTATTTAACCTCTCTGTGAATCAGTTTTGACTGTAAAATGGGACAGTACTTACCTCACACCCAACCTGTAAGGAATGAAGCAACAGTCCACATATAACATGGAACACAGAGACTCACATATAAGGAACGTGTCACTAACAGCTGTGTTGCTTTGGGTCAATCTCTTTATGGACCAGTTACGGCACCTATAGTAGTCTCTCCCTCATGATCTTTTGTGTGAATTTAATGAGATAACATATAATGTACTTAGAACAGTGCTTGGCACATGGCATTTTATAAATATTCACTACTATTGTGTTTTGGCTCAATTGACTTATTGAGTCATTTCAATTCTATGCTCAGTGTCTTACAAAGTAAACACAACACATGCAAAAGGAAAAGATATGAAAACAACTTTGAGCAGCTGACTATAGAAAGGACAACACAAGGGCACAAATAAGTGTGGGATTACAAGACACAGCCTGTAAATGAAAAGGAAGATCAAGTGAAGCAGGGTCATCTAAGGATGCTAAATGGAGATGAGAGGTCCTACAACAGAGAAACACAGGTTTAGAGGTAACAGATACTGGGCATTTTAGCCAATGGCAAGATCTTAACTTTGGGGGACAGGCCAGGCATGAAACTCACTTCTGAACTCAAGTGCTGAAGACTAGCTCAGCACTTGCCTCACATGGGGTGAGGCCCTGGGGTTTGATCCCCAGCACTGAAGAAAAAATTGCTACATTTACATTGGCAACTATAGTTTCCTACTTTCAGTTACAATTAATACACAGGTGATAGAGAAACAGATGGAGGGATGGATGGTCAGACAGACGGACAGACATCCCTGGTCAACCCAAACACAAAGGACAGAGGGTCTGAGCACAGGCACAGAGGATGAGGGGAGTAGAAACTGAATTTCAGCTCTGATTGGGTATTAGGCTTTTGTTTCTGGTTTTATTTTTATTTGTCGGTGTGAAAGACATATATACATACACAAAGACTGGGGTTAACTCACTCTCTTGGGCCAACGTGTGGCTCAAATGGGCAACCTTCTCTCATTCTTTCTGTTCAGCCTAAAAACTATGAGGAATTATCAGTTGTGCTGGCTCTGAAACTAGGCGGGAAATAAGAGAGGAGGGGGAAGGAGTCAGGCCACCTACGTGAGAATGATTCTAGCGCAGAACAGTCAATTTTAGAATATACACAGGAAAAAGGTCTCAGCCAAAGTAATGTGACACAGGAGGTCACCTAATACCAATGTGTAAGAATTGAAAAAAGGTATCAAAGGCAAAGATAAGGTAACATAAATAAGGTCACAGAAGCCCCGGCCAAGAGAACTAAGCAATCCCTAAGAAACTGGGGCGAACTTTCAAGCTATGTCACAGTCCTCCTCCACTAGATCCTCTGCATTAACCACCTCCTGCAGAGCCCTCTGGGTCTGCAAAATAAGCGCTCAAATTTTTCCAAGCGTCCTTTATCCCTGCATCCCTGTTTAGCCATTCGTCACTTCTTGGTGACACCTAGTGGCATAATTGGAGCTCTGTGTCTACTCACAAGGTGACTGCAGGAAACAATGCAAATTCTGCGGCTGTGTAAGGACTACCGAACACTGATCAGGATACGATCTCAATCGCACTGGTTTAAATAATCATCATAAATGGTGAAATAGGTCCTGCTCTTTTCAAGGCTTTCCTAATGCTGGTTTTCACAATCACCAGCTTGAACAATGTCAAGGAGCAGGAAAATGATAAGCAGAGAATGAATAAACCCGGCCAGAGTCTCTGAGCTATCAATGGCAAAAAGGGTGCATTAATCCACACCCCTTCGCCTTTAATTATGTCACCCAATGATTGATCTCTGACCAGCTATTTAAAACGGCTGTTGAGGAAGCTAGGACACCAAAGTCAAAGACAATGTTTTCTTGTGAGTTTTCTAGACGATTATGTAGCTCAGTGGTTCTCAACACTGAACAGTCAAGTCACCTGGGAAGGTGATGCGAAGTCTCACCGTCAGATTGAATTAACTGGTCTGACCTGGGGACCAGAATTTACGACGTTCAGGGTCACATTCATACACTAGACACACAGCTGTGTAACTGTACAAAGTATAGGACCCCTTACAGCCAACAGCTCCCCATTCCCCAGGCCCAGCAGGCTTGCCTTGCCAGAATGCAACATAATGGCACCGGAGGCGCCCCTTGCGCTGTTTCTCTCCTTTGCACAGCACCGCTGGAGCTCAGCCGTGGAGCTCAGCCGTGGTGCTGTGTTACCAGTGCTTTCGATTGCTAAGTTGTATGGAATGTACGAGTAACACAGAATTTATCCGTTCCCTAGCTGTTTTTCCCATTCTTGGTGATTATAAATAAAGCTACTACAACATTCGTGTACAAACTACTATGAGAACTGGGTTGTATCTTTTTTAAAAACTTGATTTGAGGGGCTGGGGATTTAGCTCAGTGGTTAAAGTGCTTGCCTTGCAACCACAAGGACCCGAGTTCGATCCCCAGCACCAAAAAAAAAAAAAAAAAAAAAAAACTCGATCTGAGGCTCCGCATATATGTGAGTATCGGCCCTTCATCAGTTATATATGTATAGCAACATCTTCCACTCTGAATTTGTTTTTCATTTTCTTAACGGTGTCTTTTGAAGAACGAAAATTTATTTTTTTGTGTTTTGGTTTGTTTTGTTTACAGTACTAGGGATTGAACACGGAGACATTCTACCATTGAGCTACATCCCTGACCTTATCTGTTTATTGATTTATTTGGTTTTCTGAGAGAAGGTCTTGCTGGCCTGTAGTTCAGGCTGGCCTTCAATTCACTATGTATCCCAGGCTGGCCTTGAACTTACTGCCATCCTCCTGCCTCAGCCTCCCAAATTCTGGGATTGCAGGTGTTTGACAATGCCCAGCGCCCATTTTATTTTTATTTTTTATTCTGAGACAGAGTCTTATTAAGTTGTCCAGGCAGGACTGGAATTTGTGATCCTCCTGTTTCAGCCTCCCTGAATGCTGGGATTGCAGGCATTTGGAGGTTGTTAATTTTATTGTACTGCTATCAGTATGTTCACAAAGCACTCCAGGTAATGGCAAAAACAGGAAGCGGAGCTGTAGACCACGCCTTACATGCTGGAAGGCCTGAAGCAGAATGGTCCTGAGAAGCAAGGTTTCTCTGTACAGAGTGGACACTCAGAACAGGAAGAGGAAGGTGAGGATCACTGGGCAGCAGGAGAATAGCCACAGGAGTTCAGAGGAAGAACGGGAAGGCCAGATAAGACAGGGCTCAGCCAGCAAGACGTTTCGGGGTACAACTCCAAAAGAATGGGCTGTCTGAGAGAGCTGAACACCAATACAAAGGGTGGGCCATCTGCAGCGCCTCCTGGCCACGGAAACCTGCACACGCACAACTAGAGCCATCCTTGGGTTCCATGCGCAGAGTTCGCGGTCCTTGAAGGCTGTGAGGATGAGCATGTGTGTATGTGTCTTAAGCCAGTTTTAAACCAAAACTGTATCTGTTTTCATTTCTGAATCTAAACTTAAGTTCATGTTTTCACCATTCCAACAAATGAAAGAGATCATTTTATGGGGCGAACACAGCTCTAAATTTTTAATTAGATACATCTATCTCTTGAAAGAGATGTGGGAAATGACTTCAAGCATAACCACAGCAGTAACATCCTGCAGCTCAAACTCAAATCACTCATCAGCAGAAGAGGGTTGCCCTGGCATCAGGCCAGGAAAAAGGAGCATCCGTTAAACCAAAACCAAAAAATAACGGGACAAGGGAGAGTTTTACTTTTAAGAACTAAAAACCATCATAGCTTCTCCAAAAAGTCAGTCCCCTCAAAATAAAATCAAAGCTAAGAGGCTTAAGCCAATTGTGCAGAAAAGATTCAGAAGAACCGGAACCCATCTACATCACCTGAGACCTAAGAAAAGAGATACAACAATGGTTACGACAGCCTGAGAAGAAAGGGTTCAAAGTGAAGGCTGGTGTGCGACCCCAGGGCACAGCTGGGCCCTGCAGCTGGCACAGGCTGCTTCTGTGTCACTGTGGTGACACTCCAGGAGCGCTAAGGTCAGTCAGATGGCAGCTTCCCAACCTATCAGAACCTGCTATTCCCAAGCAGGGCATGGTGGCACACAGCTAACCCCAGCACTTGGGATGCTGAAGCAGGAGGATCATGAGTTTGAAGCCAGCCTGGGCTACACAGTAACACCCCATCGCAAAAAAGAGAAAGAGAGACCTGTTTATCCCAGAAGTGAATCTCATCCATAATAATCACGGAAAGCACCAGCAGGGAATTTAACCTGTATAACACTGCAATCCTATTTCACAGACAGCCATCTCTAAAAAGGGAAACATCTTTTCCTAATGTGGTTTCTGGTTTTCGCTTTTTTGAGACGGGGATCTCGCTAAGTTACCCAGGCTGGCCTCCTGGACTCAAGAGATCCTCCTGCTTCAGTCTCCTGAGTGCTGGGATTACAGGCACGTATCACTGTGCCTGGCTCCTGAGGTGATTTGAAATAAACTATTAGAGGTTTTAAAACTTCATAGCTAGGGGTTGGGGATTTAGCTCAGTGGTTCGAGTGCCTGCCCAGCAAGCACATGGCCTTGAGTTTGATCCCCAGCACCCCAAAAAAAAAAAAAGAAAACTTCATAGCTATATCTAATATTTGCATAATTAAAAAAACTTTAAATCATGAAACCAGTACAGCAAATTGTGCATGTCCTGTATTTCTGACCATGGGGCACAGCGGGGAGATTCATCTCTCTCACTCAGCTGTTATGTGAAAGTTTTGGGCAAGACACTTTATTTTGCTGAGACTCAGGTTCATCTATGTCTACAAAGGGGTGAGACTAGATAATCTTAGTACCAACTTCTATTCTGCTCATAGCACCTCAAAAAAAAAAAAAAGCTGAGCCAGTTTATTCAGCACTTATACTATCTCCTTCAACTCAGAGCTAAGTCAACTTAATTCTATACCAGGAAGGTACTTTCTCCAACGGCTTAAAGCCAGAGGTTTTATAGATATAAATAAAGCTGCTGGGCAGGTTTTACAGATATAAATAAGGCTGCTGGGCAGGCCGGTGGGCTATTCTCCCTCCTAACAGGTACCTTTAAATCCCTTCCAACCAGAGAAGTCAAAAATGTAAACTGGTGTCTAACAACATTTTATACTTTCTTTGCCTTGCTGGGGATTGAACCCGGGGGCACTCTACCACCAAGCTACAACCCCAGCTCTTTCCACTCTTTTTGAGACAAGGTCTTATTAAATTCCCCTGGCTGGCCTTGAACTTAAGGGTTTTTCCTCAGCCCCCCAAGTATCTGCACCCAGGTGACACTTCACACTTCTTAAATTTAACTGTTTATATTAGAATTTCTCTCATCTCATTGTCTACATTTTCATTAAATTCCTGGATGCTTGTGTACCTGCGTATTAGGTAACTGCTGGGCTTTACATCCTATTTCACCTCCCTTAGTATATTCACAAGACCAGTGATTTTCAAACTGGTTTAAAGCAGAAAAATCCTTTATTCAAAAGAGGTCTTCCTCAGAACACCAATATGTGAAATGAAAATTTTAAAAAAAGAGGGCTGGGGATTGGGGACTTAGCTCAGTGGTAGAGTGCGTGCCTAGCATGTTCAAGGCCTTGGGTTCTATCCCAACACCAAAGAATAAAATAAGATAAAGGAAGGAAAGAGTCACTGAGTAAAGAGCGAGGACGGATGGAGCTAAGAGCACCCAGCTCGCTTCCTCCACTCCATCCCGAGCCATAGACGTTCTCCAAAGTGTCAGCCCCAGAGGGCCGACCCCCCACCTAGTCTAGATTTTGGAATAAGACTGCCGGCCCCAATTCCGATATTCCCTTCCTAGTAACGAACTTCACCCCAGGTCATCAGAAATGATCTGGGCAGCATCAAACCTCCTAGCACACAGAATGGTGCCATCTGGGAAAGAGAATGGGGTGGTAAGGGGAGAAGAGAAACTTTTGAATTGTATGCTATGAACTGTTCGTGAAAAAAAAAGTAATTTAAAAATATTAAAATTCCTTAGAAGTAGGCTTTTGTGAACTCGTATACCTTGTTGTCCATAACTGTCCACTGGCCCTCAGGATTCTGCTTCAAAACACAGTGGTTTCGAGAAATCATCAGAGGACATATTTTTGACACCAGTTGGTATGTGACACCTAATCCTCGTCCTATAGACACCTAGAAAGAAAACAACATAAGAGATACAATCAGTCACTGTGCTGAGGACGTGAGGCCCTCTACAATCAATCTTAATAATCAGTAGTGCACAAAGGCCCTAATTTACGAAACCAGACTCCTGTGGAATCCAAATGGTTCATCAGCCATCTCCTCTTTGGCTGCCATGGGAGCCACAGAGAATCGAGGTGGTGACAATGGAAAGCTGAGAGGAGCCAGGCCTGGACTCAGGGCCCTGCAGGACCCTGGAAGGCCACCTGGCTCAATGACCCCGAGACAGAGGAATTCTTTTTTATGATCATCGATGCGTATTAGCACACAAAACAGTGGGCTTTGCTTTGGCATATTTGTTGTGGTAGAGTTATTATTGTGGTCAACTTGAGCAGGCCCCGCTGAACTGAGTTGGTGTGGTTTTGGGCGTGGATATTCCACCTGAGGATTATTGCAACATAAAGGAGAACGGGAGCACAAGATAGTTGCGGGCTGTCTCCCAGGAGAAGCTGGGCTGCGGCTAGTTCTCCTGAAGGGGACTCAGCTGTTCTCGCTGCAGAAGGAGCTCAGGGACTTGCTATCCTCGAGAATGGCTGCTGTTTGCTTCAGGGGAGTGCTGGTCGTCATCTCTGCTGCGAACATCATATCCTGGTTCCAGTAAAGATTTCTTCAGCCATCATCTGCAGACACGGATGTACATAGGAGAGTTCTGTGGGCTCCCAGCCCTTGACTGATCTTTTGCGTCTCCAGTGCACAGACAGACATTTGGCACTGTTCCTGCATTTGGCTTATGGGTGAATGTTGTAACTTATAAATGTTCTGTATTAAATCTGCTGTCTTGCAAACCATTGGCTCTAGAAAGGTCACTAAGACGTCTGCATATGCACAGGACACACACAAATCATTTCCATCCCCCACTAGTGCCCCTGCCCTTCCTTCCCCTCCCCACTCCCCTTCCTCTTCTCTGATTATCTCCCTTCTACTTTCATATCATCCCTCTTTCTCTCTCTTTTGCACTCTTTTTACCCACTACCATCAACTCGCCATAAACAGTGTAAGGCAGGCCTTTGGACTTATTCCCACTCCTTGGCTCTGGTTCTGCTGTTAGCACCATCAGAAAATCTCCAAATCTCCTTCCACAACATAGCTGCAAAGCAGTTCCTGAGTCTTCTCTTTTCCTGGCTGTGCTGCCAGTTACTTTGACCTAATTGCTAGGGCATGGGTTTCAGTCCCCATCATCTTAAGGGGTCTGTGAAAGGAATCCTGCTTTATCTTTCTTCCTGAAAGCTATATTAAACTTAATTCCTATGATATGGTCAAATGCAAGTTACCGCTTTCCAGTTCTAGATATGATCACTGTTGCATACATAAATTACGTTAGCTTTCACGGCATAGCTAGTGTGCTGCTTGTGTATCCTCAGGCTTGAAAAAAGATGGTTTCTCCCTCCTCCAAGAATTGCTATGTTAAGTCTTATCTCTTCCATTCCATACTTACCTAGTTGGAAAAATGTGGATTCAAGTGCAGGACCTTACATTTACAGTATTTCTATTAAATTTCATCTTGTTAATTCAGCCTATCACACCGGCTTACAAGACTTTTCTCACTTTTTAATCTGATATAAGATTGTACCTAGTCCATATTCCTTCAAGCTATCATCCCCAACCAAACTGATACTGCAGTTGACTCTGTACCTTCATTCAAGACATGGATAAGAATACTGAAACAGGAAGTAGCCAAAAGCAAAGTTCTCAGGAAAGCCTGGGCAACACTCTACCACAACCTGGTTAGCCTGAAGAGGAAGGCCGGACCAGCCCACGGGCTGGCCCGCTCTCGGCTCTCGCCCCACTTGGTCGCGAGAGGAGATGCCACCCAGATACAAAGAGCCAAATGTGAGTCCGCTTTATTAGTAACGGGCGATCGAGAGGGCGCTCAAGTGCACAGAGAAGCTCTCGATGCCTTTCTGCAGTTTGACCAGAGCTTTTATACAGTGGGAAAGGTGGTTCCATTTTACAATTGGAATTTCTTTGAGCGATACAACAAGCAGTTGTTTACACCAGGTGTTGGCCTTCCTTAAAGCTTACCTCTGCTTGCGCCCCTCGGTCTGGGTTTGGGAGGCCGTGAAGTCACAGACTCTAAGGGGATTTTAGGATATTAGACACTAGGGGAGGTGAAAGGAATGATGTAAATGTAGGGCTCGGGACTCCTCTGTGAGGGTTCTCTGGTGCAGGGGAGTGGAGGAGGCAAAGGGTCAGGGCCTCGGGGCAGGCAGGGAAGGGAGCTTGGAGGGTGAGGGGAGACAGGCGAGTGTACCATTGCTCCTGCAACCTGAAGTGGAAGTGATGTGCGCATGCCTGAAGGCACCATAAAACCGAGTTTGGGCGTGCAGTGCGGATGCCCTCTATCTCTGTTAGACGCTTTCCGTCCACGCCCTCTCACGCCTCAACCAAGCGTAAGCCAACCAGAATGCTCTGCGGAGTCTCTGCCCACAAGGCCAGCACGGGAGCCTCTGACGGGCTAAAAAGAAGGTTGGCATCTACCACGCTTTTCTGAGACCTGCCCAGCTCACAAGAACCCTGTGAAGAAGAGATGAGACTCTTCTCAGGTCCACATCTTAAAATCTCCTGCTTATTATTTCCGTACACAAGCTATTCCTTCAGTGACCTATTCCACACGCTTAGCTTGGAACATTAAAGTTTGTGGTGTCCCTAAAAACTGCTTTTTTTGGGACAGAGGTCATACTCAGGGCCTTGAGCTTGCCAGGCATGCGCTCTGCCACTGAGCTAAATCTCCTAAAAATGGCCTTTTAAAAAAATTGTACTAAAAACTGTCTTTTTAAAAACTGCCTTTAGAAAAAACTAATTTTACTTGTACATTTTAGATGTACATAATGATAGCATTTGTCATATGGAACCTGAACCTGTACAGGACGCATCTTTTTCCTCTTCCCCTCCCCGCTGCCATCTCTCTTCCCCTCCTCTATAAGCTTCGTTTCCCTTTCCCCTCCTGCCTTTCCCCTCTCCCCTGCCTGGCTCCCTCTCCCATTTGAACATTCCCTTCCCACTTCACAGTATCTATTATACATCGTGGTCCTTCTTTACACTTTCGGTTTCTCACACCAGAGAAACCGTGTGGTATGTGAACATGTATGTCCAATTTATTCCACTTAATAGTATGGTCTCAGGGTGCATCCGTTTACTTAGAAATGTCTCAGGCTTACTCTTCTTTATGGCAGAGTCATTACATAAAAGAACCACATTGTCTTTGTCCATTCCTCAGTTGCTGGGCATTTGGGCTGTTTCCAAGATTTAGCTATTGCAAACTGTGCTGCTATAAACATGAGTGTGCATATGTCGCTGTGGTGTGATGCTTTTAATTCTTTCAGGGAGCTGTCAAGAAGGGAAATAGCTGTGTCAAATTGAACCCGTAGTTTTAGTTTTTTGAGAATTCTCCACACTGATTTCCACAATGGCTGGACCAGCCAATAGTGGAGGAGGGTTCCTTCTTCCCCCACAGCCACTCTTTCTGGAGTGAGATGGTATCGTTGTTTTGATTTGCATCTCTCGAACGATGACTGATGTTGAACATTTCTTCATGTATTTATTTGCTGTAAAACTTGCCCTTTGTTCCTTTGGAAAATCTTTCAGAATCATTCCCTGAAAGACTATATGTCTCTCTGTGATCTAGTCATTCCTCACAAAACTCTCTCATCTCAGTTACTGACACTGCCACCCAACCAACTGGTCAGCCTAAAACCGAGATGCCATCTTCTGTCCCTCACTCCCACATTTAAACCATCAGCAATTCTACTGACTCTAATTCATTTATGTCCTAAATCTATTTATGCCAACACTATAGATACTACCTGAGACAAACTTCTCGGCCTCCTGCTGTTTGTGCTCCTGCCATAGCCCCTCTAAACTTCATTCGTCAAACGGCAGCAGCAGCAGCGGGAATGGCAATGTAAACACTCTGAATCAGATCATTTCCTTTCTTTCTTTAAAGCTCTCCAATGATCCCAACTTGTTCCCACGGCCTAGAAGACCTGAATATCCTGACCCATCCACCTCCTCAGGCTTACACCAGGCTGCCAACACAAGCTGCTCCAGCCACACAAGCTTTTTGTTCCTTAGCCTCCTCCACACAAGTTCCGGCTACCTGTCTCTTCAGCTTAAAACACTCCTCTCACAGACCTTCCTATGGGGTGCTTCTCATCTTTTCAGGTTTCAGCTCCTCAGAGGCCTACACTGAGTACCCAAACCTGAAGCTGCTGCCTGCTTCCCCCATTTCTTCATGGTACTATCACGTTACTTCACACTACCCATATCACAACCCAAAATTATCTTGCATGGGTTAGGAATGTAGCTCAGTGGTAGAGTTCCAAGCATGTGCAAAGCCCCAGGTTCAGTTCCTAGCCCTGGGAAGGGAGGGTGGACAAAAATCATCTCACTTGTTTTCTCACCCCACCCTTATTAAAATATAAACTTCCCTCTTTTGCACCACTGTATTTCTGTACCTGGCATGGTGCTCAGCAAATATATGCGAATGTTGGAAGAACAGAGATCTTGACAGTGGGTCCTCCCAGATTCTAGATGGATTTGGGTTTTCTGGTTTTTTGGGGGTTTTTTTGGTCAGAAGTTAGAAACTAGATTATTAATTACCATGGAAAACAGAGAACAACTACTAAGAACTCTTACAATCCGACTTGCTTCCTTCTAAAATGTTGTAAGTAACCACCTCTACCAAAACTCTTGAGTCTATAATTTTTCAATTATTTGAAAGTTCACTAGGAATTTCATTAATTATAGAAGTTCCTCTAGATTAATACATACAGCTTTTAAAAATGCAATGTTTAAGGCTTAGGGTATAAAGCTTAACCCTAAGTACTTGCCAAGCATAGGTGAGTCCCTGGGTTAGACCCTCAGCACAGTACATGGGGGTTAAGGATTATGTCATCCATACTCAGTAAGAATTTCCAATTTGGTACTTCCGTTTTGTTTTTGTCTGTCTCAGACAAGGTCTCACGATGTAGCCTAGGCTAGGCTCCAACTCAAGGCAATTCTACCTCAGCCTCCAAACTGCTGGGATGTGGTGGATTGACATGGTCAATTTGAGCAGGAATGCCCAGCTGGACGGAGTTGGTGTGGTTCTAGGCGTACAGGATCCACCTGAGGATTGCTGCCGACACAACATAAAGGAGAACGGGAGCAGGAGATAGTTGCAGGCTGTTTCCCAGGAGAAGCTCTGCTAAGGCTGGTTCTCCCCAAGGGGACTCGGCTGTTCTTGTCAAGAAGGATCTCGGGACCTTACTGTCATTGGGATGGCTCCTGTTGCTTCAGAAGAGCTCTGGTCTTCATCTCTGCTACAAGCATCAACATCCCGGTTCCAGTAAAGATTTCTTCAGCCATTTAGTGCAGACACAGATGTACATGGGACAGTGCTGTGGGCTCCCAACCCTTGACTGAATCTTTTGCGTCTCTGGTATACAGACAGACATTCGGCACTGTTCCTGCATTTGGCGTATGTGTGAATGTTGTAACTTGTAAATATCCTGTATTAAATCTGCTCTCTTGCAAAACACTGGCTCTAGAAAGTTAACTACTACCTGGGGTTACAGGCCGCATGCCTAGCTCGGTAGCTTTTCCTCTAAAAGTACACTATTCCATATTCCATTTTAATACTTGAGGGGAGACAGCCAGATTGCCATTAGGGATCAGAACACAGAAGAGGTATTAGACTGCCTTTTTCTGAAATTGCCTCCTGCAGACAATGAAGAAAAAGAAGCAAACATTCTTCTTCATCCTTCCCTGTCTGGACCTACATTTTTACCTTGATACTACTGCCATTTCACCTACACTACAGTTAAAGAATGCAATGTGCTGCTTACCTGGAAATCATGGCACCACTTATAAAACTTAATTTCCCATGGGAACTGAATGCCAGCTCACACCAAGCCATATGTCAGGAGTTGTTTCCATTTACAACAGTTCTGCAAGCCTTTGAGGTACTGCTACTCTCCATCTAGATAGAAGACCATCTTGCCCTTGTTCACCTTAACTAATGCTATCCCCTGGGCAGAATCCTTCCCCTGGGCAGAACTCCTACTGTGTCCCAGATTATTAGTAAACACCCTAGAACCATCCTTTCCCTTTTTCCAATCCTCTTAGGGCAGAAAGCTTCTTGAAAACCAAATACAAGTGAGAGAAGAAAACGAAAAGAAGGTATGGCTTTCCCTAAAACCCTAGGCACTTGTACCTAAAGTCTGGGAACTACATACCTTGCTCTACTTAATTCTTTTTTATACAGAATTATCTGGCCATGTTTAAGACATTTAAAGAGACTCATTCAGACAGATTATTGTAGTATTCCCTTCAACGAAATAAAAGAAACTATGTTTTATCTGCATAATCTAAGAATTTGAGGGGTTGGGGATTTAGCTCAGTGGTAGAGCGCTTGCCTAGCATGCATATGGCCCTTGAGTTTGATCCCCTGCGCCAAAAAAAGAAAGGAAAAAAAAAAGCCTGAGACTGAAGGTAACAGGAAAGGCAGGGAACTGACTTGACATTGCTGCTGCAATTAAAAGCAGTCAGCACACCTCCCAAAATCTTGCGCAAATCCAGTAACGCTGTGGTCTGAGAACCATTACAGTAAGATTTCATCTTGGCTCCGAATCACACAGCCTTCATACACACCGCAGGCTGTGCTCCAACTCCTGCCTACGTCTGGCCTGGCAGGCTTCTCCATGGAGGTCCTCAAGGAGAGCCATCGTCTTCCCAGTAGATCTTTACATTCACTTCGTTTATGAGTCTCTCCCACAGAGGTGACCTCACACAAATCTATCAAATAACTTAGAACATGTCTAGGAACGTTTTAGTTTTATCCTTACTACAAGGTACATTATTTCTCACCAGCCTCCACTCCCCACAAAACTCCAGAGCCCCCCAGTTATTCAAAAGAATAAATTAACAGAACTGAATCTAAAAGAGTAAGTTGACACTTGACCAAGTAGCCACAAGGATGGTGTGAGAGTGTGATAACACACCTGCAGATATCATATTAAGTAACATGACTTAATTAAAATAAATTATACAGGAAAAGAAGTAACCTTTTATAACCTAATTCAGCAACATTTAAAGCTGGACCTGAATCTCCTAGACCCGAGGAGCCACTGCTCTAGAATACTCAATAATTCACACCTTGGCACTTGATCATTCAGCACAATTCAGATGGCCTCAGGCTGGTTCACTGTGTAAGTACTTTTCTCATTCAAGCCATAAACTCTTTGAACGCAGAAGTTCCTATTTGTCCCTCTCATAAGTACACCAAACAACCTAACTACTCAATACATACCCTGGAGACCAAATTAAGACTACAGGCCAAGAAAAATCTAACTAAAGCTACATAATAACCAAAATACTCTTAAAATTCGCAACATTATAACCAACCACTCACATTATAGCAACGTGAACTTTTCATACAAATTATTTCCAAAACCCAATGATCAGCACCACGAGTTTGTCCCTGACCCAGTGCCCTTCCCAAGTTGACTGCAACCACCCCCACCGGTGCGCACTGTGTTCCCCCAGCTTCTCTAGCGGCATCCCAGTTCTACCAGGTCCCCCATGGAGAGAACCGCGTTTCACCGGTGTCTTTACATACTTTTTAAAATTTGCATTTTCGACTGCATTATCGAACATTATCAGCACCCTCTGGGGAGAGCCCTGCATCCTCGCTCTGTCCCCCTCAGCGGTGCTACCTGGAGGCCCCCCGACTCACCAGGATCATTGGGGCCCATCATCCCAATGTGCCTACTGTCCTCAAAGAGACGGAAAATGGCAAGACGTTTGAACACTAAAGTTCGTGCACCTTAAGGGGCAGGACCCTAAACTCGCAATCGTTTTCAAAAGAAACCGCAGAAAGTTAAAGCTGCCTCTGCCCCAGACGCTCGGCGCTGGCCCGGGCGGCTCGGCCGCGGTACCCCGCCCGCGCCCGGCCCCTCCTCCCGCGAGGCCCCCACGCCCCTCGGGCCTGCCCCGCTCGAGGAGCCATCTTCCCGCCGCCGTCCCCGCCGGACCCCGGAGGCCGCCCCCGGCCCCCGGGCCGAACCCCGCTTTCTTTCTCCCCTCGCCCCCGCCCCGCACTCCCACCTCAGGCGCCTCCTCCCCGCCCGCCCCGCCGTCCACCCGCCGCAGCCTCCCCCTCAGGACCCCGCGCCTCACCTCGCACCCGTCCTCCAGCAGCAGCCACTCGGTGTCCATCCCCACCCGCCGCAGGCACCAGCTCCGGACACCGGCAGGGCCTCCTGGGTCCAGGCAGCCGGGCTCCCCCATGACCCCCTCGGCCCTGGCTGGTGGTCGGTCAGCAACGGGCGAGACGCGGAGCCGGGGCCCAGTCACCCCAGGGCTCGCTGGCCCTCAGCGCCATAGCTGAACAACAGACAGGAGCAATCGCCACCCGCGCGCTTCGATGCGCGCTTCGCTCGGACACGGGCGGTGCACTGCGCCTGCGCGACAGGAAAACCGCCGCGGGCTGGGGGCGGGGCGTTTAAAGGTGGTGGGCGTGGTTTCAAACCGCCGCGCCCGAGCGCGCGCCCGTCCCGGCCGCCGCAGGTGGAACCTCGCCTTACCTTTTCTTTTTCTTTCTTTTCTTCTGTTCTTTCTCTCCTCTCTTTCCTTCTTTCTTTCTTTCTTTTATCTTTCTTTTCTTCCTTGCTTTCCTTCTTTCTTTGCTTGCTTGCTTGATACTGGGGAATGAACACAGGGCCTTCACGCTGAGCTACATCCACAGCCCTTTTTATTTTTTATTTCAAGACAGAATCTCACCAAGTCGTTAAATGGCCCAGGCTAGGCTCGAACTTGCAATCCTACCTCAGCCTCCCGAAGTGCCGGGACCACTGGCGTGCGCCACCACATCGGACTTCCTCTTTTAAGATTTTGCTTTATGGACACATCGTGATGATGACAACAAAAAACATAGCCCACTATTTTTTCTTTTCTCTCTCTTTTTTTTTTTCTTGAAACAGGGTCTTGCCATGTAGTTTAGCCTGGCTCTACACTCACTTTGTAGCCCAGGCTGGCCTCAAGTTTGCGGTGATCCTCCTGCCTCAGCCTCCTAAGTGCTGGGATTACAGGTGTGTGCCCCCATGCCCGTTTCTTGTTGTTGTTTTTTTTGAGAAAGAGTCTTACCGTGCAGCCCAGGCTGGCGTCAAACTTGCTGTGATCTTCCTGCCTCAGTCTCCCTAATGCTGGGATTTCAGGCATCCCCCACCGCACTCAGTTTAACCTACTTTTAAATAACTAAACTTTTGATAATTTTAAAGTCTGTTTAGTCAGTTCATAGGTAGTATCTATTTTGTGCAAACTCCCTTCGTTGCTAAATGTTAAAAGTTATAGTTGGCAGACCTATAGGGACAGAAATTGTAGTTACCTGGAGCCAGGGGTGGGAACAGGACTGGATGCCAACTGGCTTGAAGGAATTTAGGAGGAGGGCGACAGAAATGTTCTAAAAGTGGCTTGTGATGACTATTGCACAACTGTATAAATTTACCTAAAGTCATTGAAGTGCACAGTTCCAAAAAGTGAATTTTGTGGTATATAAATTGCCCTCAATAAAGCTGTTATTTTTTTTTAAAAATTTTTTTAAAGTTCAACCTCTGGATTCTCTGGTATAATAATATGATAGCTTTTACATGTAATGATTATTTCTGATAGCTCACTGCTGACTTCTGTCTTTTTCAGTTTTCTAATACCTGGTTAACAATTTTCTGAAACTAAATTCTAGCAGGAGAAAATATATACTAAATCAATTACCTGACATACAATAATAAACGACTACCATATATTGAGAGCTAAGTGCTTGATACTAGGCCAAGCATGTTCCGTACTCAGTCTTTTGTGTTCTTCATAAGCAATATGTTGATGATGATTAGAATTACAATTCTAACTGCAGAGTTTATATCTAGAAGTCTCCCCAAAGCCTCATGTGCTCATAGGTGGGGTCTTTGGAGGTGGCTGGATTTAGTGTGTATACTTGGATCAAAGGTGTGTAGTACTGGATTAGTCCATTAATTGATTTAGCATAGTTCTAGGTGTGGGCGGGGTTGGGGATGTAGCTCAGTGGTAGAGAACTTGCCTTGCAAGCACAAGGCCCTGAGTTCAATTCCCAGCACCAAAAAAAAAAAAAAAAAAAAGTTCTAGGTGTGGGCAATGGGAAGGCCCTGGGTGTGGTGTAGCCTAGATGGAACATAAAGGGAGACTTACCGTTGCTTCAGCTTCAGTGCTTCCTGCCTGCCCTTCCATGGACTGTTTCTCCTCAGCTGAGCCCCTCTGCCATGTGCCCTGCCTTGGAGCCAGTGGCCTATGAACTGAAACCTCTACAGACTGTAAGTTGAAATAAGTCTTTGCTCCCTTAACTTGTGGGGGTTGGATATTTTGTATCAGCAACAAGAAAAGTAACGAAGACAAAGAAAAAAGGCACAGGGAAGTTCAAGAATGTTTCCAAAGAGGGGTTGGGGATTTAGCTCAATGGCAGAGCACTTGCCTAGCAAGCACAAGGCCCTGAGTTCGATCCTCAGCACCCCCCAAAAAAAATCTTTCCAAAGTAACAAATGGTAGAGTAGGATGCCAATTGGGGTCTGTATCCAAGGCCTAATTTCCTAACCATGGCTTCAACCCCAGCCTGGAATGTCTAACCTGTGCGGCCTTGTTAACTGCAGCCTGAGACTTCACAGAGGGTCAGGAGAATCGGTGGGCATCAGAGTGGCAGTCAGAGATTCCCTAAGCTGTGAGCGGGTCCCACCTCAGCATCTGTCCAGGAACCACAGGTGCACACAGACGTTTAGTCTCCTTAGGCTTCTCTCTGCCGTGATGGACTCTCAGGCTGTCCTTGTTTTTGATGTCTTTGACAATGGCCACATATTTTACAGAATGCCTCTCAACTGGGATTGGTCTGATGTCTTTCTCAGGATTAGACCAGAGCTGTAGGTTTTGAGCAGGAAGATCAGCAAGGTAAAACACAATTTGGAGGGTACCTGCTACCAAGACCACAGTCACTGCTGACGCTAAACATGGTCACTAGATGAGGTGATGCCCATTAGATTTCCACACTCTAAACATGTTCTTTTGTTTCCTTATCCATAATGTACTCTTCGAAGGAAGTCAGTATGGGAAACTTGCGTGTAAGGAGTGGGATTTTGCTCTACTCCCATATGTAGATACCCATAAGAGCAGATTATTGACATAAACTATTTGGAAATTCTTCTGCATGGGAAGTTCGCCTCTTCTCCACTGTTTGTTTATTCAATCATTTATATCAGTAGAGACCCATGGATATTTGTCATATACTCTGGCTTATAATTCAGCACTGTTTTATTTTGTTACTCACATTGTTCCTATTTTGACAAGTGAGAGCTCTTTCATTTGGCTAGGTGCCCCTTTGACACAGTCCCATCCTTGTGTTTTATTGAGCATTTCCTGACTGTTTGGCACAAGCTGCTCTAGATCCAGCATTGGCCATTATTCCAAGGAGCTGTGGCTCCTTTTATCACAAAGGTCCTGGGTTCAATTCCTAGAATTAAAAATAAATAAATAAATCTATGAGTTTTTGATAAATGCATAATGTTGCCACGTACACACCATTATAATATCATAGAGATCTGCAGTGGTGTATACTACCCTAAAAAAAAATTCCCCAGAGCTGGGTAGT
The DNA here is from genome assembly GCA_004026905.1 of Hystrix cristata. Lineage (NCBI taxonomy): Eukaryota > Metazoa > Chordata > Mammalia > Rodentia > Hystricidae > Hystrix > Hystrix cristata. The sequence goes on along the minus strand of PVJO010002537.1, from coordinate 85,216 downwards.
GGTGCACACCTGCAAGTCCAGCACTTGGGAGACTGACCAGAAGGACTGTGAGTTAGCAGCCAACCTGAGCTACTCAGCAAGTTCAAGCCCTGCCTGGACTACATAAAGACTCTCCCTGTCTCAAAAAAAAAATCTCTCAGGCTTCACCTCTTCGTTCTGGCCCCACACCTGCACCCCTTGTTTTATCTAACAGTATATCCTGAGATTACTCTGCAGCAGTATGTATATATTGTACATTCTTCTCCAGTGCCCCTGTACTACTGTTTACTCCACCAGTCCCTTGCAGATACTTGGTAGGGTTCTTTCCCATCTTTGCTCTCACAAACAGCCCAGCAGTGAATGAGTACGTATCACTTTAGATACTGATTATATGCTTTTCATATACTACCTTCCTTAATATTCACTGCTACCTCCAAGATAGCCCTGTTTTACCTATGAGGAAGCTGAGACTACGCGCCTCCCAAAGTCTCATCACTGTGGACCTTCGAAGGGCTTTGTCTGGTTTTCCACTGAATTCACTGCCTGAAAGAGCGAAACTGAACTGGCGAATGGCAGTGCAGCGAAGCTGAGCCTGGGTGGTGAGCCCAGGCCACCTGGCTCACAGGCCACATTCCCTACAGCATAGCAGGAGGAATAGCCATTCTCAGGGGTGCATAGGCACCCCAATTTTTTCGTGGAAAGCACACATAAGGATATTTCATTAGACTTTTATCCTATCCTTTAAGTAGTTTAGGGCAAAGGCCCTGGCTTCAATCTCCAGTACTGCTAAAAATCCACTTTTTTTGAGAGGGGTGCTGGTGATCAAACTCAGGGCCTTGTGCTTGCTAGGAAAGCACTCTGCTGCTGAGCTAAATCCCTAGCCCCAAAAAAATCCACTTTTGTGAACATTTTATAATTTATATAAAAGAAAAAACAGAATATTTATATTTTATATGAATAAGTATATAATATATATACATACACACACATATACTGGACTGTATGTTCAAACATGGCTTTAAAACTTTGTGCTCTGAATAGTTTGAAGACCACTGCCCACTAAGATTTGAGGATTTTATTAATTCCATTTCCTGTGGGCATTTCCTAATAACAGTGGTTTTCACTTGCACGTGATTTTGCACCCTAAAGGACATTTGGCAATGTCTGGGGACATTTTTGATTGTCATGACTGGGGCAGGGATACTACTGGCATCCAATGGTAGAACCCAGGGGCGTAGCTAAACATCCTACAAATCACAAGACAGCCCTGTATCAGTAGTTATCCAGCCCAAAATGGCAATAATGCTGAGCTCAAGAAGCCATAGGAAGGAAAAAATGGAAACAAATCTTTTGTAAATAGGGAGGGAGGAGGGGGTGAGGGGAGGCGAACGGAAAAAAAGAAGCAACAAGGTATATCATGTACAGGTACAAATCCCCAAAGATGAATGTTATCAATATGTACATCGAAAATGTACCATTAGGGGCTGAGGATTTAGCTCAAGTGGTAGAGCGTTTGCCTAGCAAGCGCGAAGCCCTGAGTTCGATCCCCAGCACCACAAAAACAAAAAACAAAAAAAAACAAAAAAAAAGAGAAAATGTACCATTAAAATAAAATTAAAAAAAAAAAAAAAGAAGCCCTGCCATGGTCCCATCTCAAGAGGGGAAAAAGAAGTTAGGTACAATGGTGCATGTCTGTAATCACAGGAGGCTGAGGCAAGAAGATCTTGAGTTCAAGGCCAACTTGAGCTATATTGTGAGACCCTGTCTCAAAACAAAACCAAACAAAACGGGAAGATGGGGGGAAAGAGAAGGCAGGACACAGAAAAGTAGAAGGCGATCTGCGCCAGTAGAGCTGGCACCCGTCACATTACATATATTCTATGTGCTTGATCAGTGCGACTTGAGCAGAGCTGAGGAACATTAGGAAGAGCTGCCTGGGGAAACTTGAACAGCAGGGAAGGAGATGACAAGAAGGGGAGAAGGCACAGGGTGAGACAAAAGGAAAAGAGAAGCAAGGAAGCTCCATGACCTGACTCTGCCACCCCTCACTGCCCAGGGTGGAGCCCCCTGTCCCCCTAGCATCTAGGTGACCACGTGATTCCACCAGCAGAGGCACAGCTCCCAGGGTCTTTTCAGGATGCTCATTCCTAGAGCCCAGTCCCCAAGGGGAAGTGGACAGAGCACAGGAAGAGGCCACAGCCCCAAGTGAGGTCCCGGCTGACAGGCAGCATCAACTTGGCACGGGCATGAAGACGCCGGAGATGACACCGGCCCTTGACACCGAGTCACCCCAGCCTGAGGCCCGAGGCACTGGAGTAGAAAGAAGCCCCCGAAACCCTGTTCACGGGACCTGTGAGCCTAATTCAGTGGCTGTGCGGCAAAGAGGAACGGGAACAGGAAGCGGGTGGGGACACAGTGCGGGCTCTGGGATGTTGTTGGTTGTGTCCTTTCCATATAGTTACTGTGTTGTACAAACACCCAGTTTCAGTGGTGTAAAACAATATTTGATCTCTTATGGCGAGTTGTTCCTTGGTGTCTGTGGGGGGCTGGTTCAGGCCCCCCATGGATATAACTAACAAGCCACACCTGCTCTGGCCCTCAGTATACAATGGCAGAGAATGTGCATATAACCTGTGCGTATGCTCCCACACACTTAAACCATCTCTAGATTATATATAATACCTATGCAATGTAAAGTCTGTGTAAATGGTTGTTACACTATATTATTCAGCATAATGACAAGAAAAAACATCTGCAATGTTCGACAGATACAATTTGTTTTGAATATTTTTAACCCATTAGCCGGTGGATTCCACAGTGGGAACCTGTGGATACGGGGGCTGGTTAGATTTGCTTGTTGTGGAGTTGCTGATTAGTGGGCAGCCTTCATTAAGCCACCCAAGAACTCCAACCACGTTTATCCTGCGGCTCCGCTGATCTCTCTGGGACCTATGGGAAGGGAGAGGAGTCCCACTGTACTTCAGAACTCAACGAATTAAGAGGATTGTGACAAACATGTCCCTCTCTCCCATTTCCTTTCTTTTTGTCTCCGTGGAGTGGAGGCGGGGTGAAAGATGAGGTAAAAGCATGGCACTTCGTGCATTTAACTCCAGGGTGAACCCCGGGCTGCTGCAGGACGGCGGTTAGTGGCGAAGACTCTGGAGTCCAGCTGCCTGAGTTCAGTCTGTGCTCAGCCCTTCGCTAGCTCCCAGACTGAGCAGGTCCCTTGACTGCTCCAAGCCTTGTGGGTTAATTCTTGTATAACAGCAGTGCTGGTATGCGGTAAGTACCCAAAGTTGCTACGACAGTTGCGGAAGGAGGGTGTCAGCTCCTGTGGCAGCCACCTGCTGCAGGTACCAATGCTCTCGCCCCACACGCTGGGGACGGGGCCCAGGCCCGAGGTGCTAGGCAAGCGCTCTCCCTTGGCGCTCCATGCAGCCCTGTCTTTGTCTATCAGTGGGTGGGGCAGGGATAACCCTCACCCTTGTGAGCAGCCTCCTGTGTGACTTCTCTCTTGTCCAAGAGAGATAACCTAAGGCGTCTTTCCCTCTTTGGTTAACATTATAATGCAGAAATCCCCCAGTCCATTTTAGCGTTTTTGTAACCCATGTCTAAGCAACACGGACCTTGCAATGACTAAGCCAAATAGCTCCTCATAAGCAAGGGTTGGCCCTGCTGGAGGGCAGTTCAGCCTGCCGGTGTGGGATGTGGTTGCCTAGGTGAGGTTCAGGGAGGCCAAGATGGAGCCTGCTTCGCTGTTGGGGAAGACAGGCAGCGAGGAAGGGGTCTCGGCGCTGCTTCTTGAGTAAAGCCCCCCGTTTCTCCTCAGGATTCTCTCCACTCGGGTCCCAAGCCAGCTTCTCACTGCGGGGCTGCATTTTAGCTTCCGGGGCCAGGGCGCGAGGACAGTGTGCAGATGGACACCTAGGCCTGGGAGGACTGTGCCTGGGGGAAGGGAAAGAGTGGCTGGGATGATCTAGCCTGCGTGTATGGGGGGGCCGGAGCTGAGGGCTCCGCATTCTAGGGATCAAATCTGGAAGTCCACCACAGTGCTACATCCCCAGCCTCTTTTAGGTTTTCTTTCTTTTTTTTTTTTTTGGTGCTGAGGATTGAACTCAGGGCTTTGGGCTTGCAAGACAAGCACTCTAACCACTGAGCTAAATCCCCAGCCTCTCTTTCAGTTTTTTGAGACAGGGTTTCACTGAGTTGCCCAGGCTGGTCTCAACCTTGCTATCCTTCTGCCTCAGCCTTTCACGTAGCTGGGATTACAACTACTTTTCTAACTCCTTTATTCTACCAACGACTCTTCTTCTACCCCTAAAGTGTAAGACTCTATGTTAAAGGAATCAGGAAAAGATGTCTTTATTTTAAAGAAGAAAATGTTTAGAAAACCAGAAGCAGATGAACAGGGAAAAAGGGACCATCTGTTTTGGACAGCTTGTGTATTAAATGCTGTTTTATGTAAACATAGGGTTTCAAGCACAGAGCTGTAAGGTATTTCCGATGCATTTAATCAAGTTTATTACATTGTGGAAGCACTTCTTGAGTCATCAAGTTTATTATGTTCTGGAGGTATCTGTGATTGGTAATTACGGAGGATATTTTGGAGGTACTTAAAATTAGAATTATAGGTAGCCGCCTCATTCCATTTCAGTTGGGGCTGTGGCTGTTTAAACATCTACAACCTTTAGCTTGCCAGGAATCAGTGTCCAGTTCAAATATTTATTACCTGTCTGATTTTATTAAGGAGGGAGGGAGGAGGAGGAAAGAAAGGAGGACGCAGCAAGGAGTGAAAGAAGGCAGAGGGAATCGGAAGTCAGTTAAGGACCGCCTTGCTTTATTCTCCCGGCAGAGTTGGCTTATTTATTTTGCATGTCATACATGGTATAAAGCACCTAATATAAAATTTAGGCATGAGATGACTTATAATTGAATCATATTGCTCTGTGCTGGCTATTATAGAAGTATTAAAAAAAAAATCACAGGGGCTAGGGATTTAGCTCAGTGATTAGAGTGCTTGTCTTGCAAGCGCAAGGGCCTGAGTTCGATCCCCAGCACCACAAAAAAAAAAAAAAAAATCACAAATCTTCCTAATTCCATCCAGTTTTGTCCAGAGTTGGGGAGAGGGGAGCGAGGCTGGGGCTGCTCTGCAGGGAGCACCCTGAGTTCTGAGAGCCCAGGTTATGCCGCAGTCCTCTCCTTGTGCCCAGTGCCGGCCTGGGGCCTGACACACGGTAGGCAGGCGCTCTCCAACCGGGCCACGCCCCCAGCCCATGCCACATCCTCTGGATTCACACACTGTGCCAGCAGTGCCGGATCTGTTATTCAGGACTTGTTGAAAAGTGCTTCAATTTATCACAGCCTGGACCAGCCTCACCTCGGCCTTCAGCAATCATGCATTTTTCAAACTTCGGCTAACTCTGAGTAAAGTTTTAACTAACATTTAAAAAACAAAGGAATGCAATAGAATAGGTCAGAAGCCATCACGCATAGTAAGGGCAACGAATCGTGCTTGCATGTGTCAGAGTGTGTGTGTGTGCGTGTGTGTGTGTGTGTGTGTGTGTGTGCGCGCGCGCGCACTGGAGTCCCAGGGAAGGGGTAAGAGACTGGTGCATTTAGAAATACTTTCAAATTTAGTGAAAGAAAAAATTCCAGATTTAAGAAGCTGAGTGAGGACTGGGGATGCAGCTCAGCGGTGGAGTAATGGCTAGCATGTGACAGGCCCTGGATTCAATCCTCAGCATGACAGATGGAAACAGACACAGACTCACTGAACCCCAAACTGATGAATGCTTCTATCTATACAGGAAAAAACCAAACAAACAAAAAACCACGAACTCTGTTTCTCTGATACTCTCATCCGACAACAATCAACATAGACATTTTGGACGCCAGAGATGTGTGGGGTTTTCCCACATCAGGCCAGCAGTGGTGTGGCAGTGGGCGCCGGCTGCTGTCCCCTAACTCCGTCAGAACATGGAGATAACATCAGATCCCCCGGCTGGCGAGCTCAGTCCCCAAGATTGTCATGCCTACCTCCAAGTGGACACCAGTCACAAGCCCCGGGGGTTGTGACTGGCACTCCAGACTGAGTGACTATAAACTGAGGTTCCTACAAGCCCCTCCTTGGGCTCGACTCACAGAACCCAGAGCGAGAGTTGCTTACACTTGCCAGTTCATCCTATGGGCGTCTCCTTGCTGCAGCAACCCTAGTTCAGCCTTTGCCAAAATAAGGGCGCAGGCTGTCCTGTCACCACTGCGGGCGCACCGCAACGCCCCAGGCAGACTGCTCCGCTCAGAGAATTCTGTCCTTGTGGCACTGGACTCCATGCTCTGATTCTGCATCTCTCACCTTTCTCGCCAGGACTGTTCCTGGTGTCTCCCTGGCACCTCGTTGGTGTCTACGGCAGCTTCCGAAACCGTCTTCCACCAGGAAGTGCCAAAGCCCCGACAGGGTCTCAGAGGGCCCACTTCTGGCCTCCACAGCCGACCTGGCCGACATGCAGAGTCCAACCCAAGCTGGTTCTCTCTTCTAGATGCAAACAAGGTTTCTATTTCTCTGTGCTCCTGTCCCTCCAGAGCTGAATAAAAGCAGAGACAGGATCTATCTAAGTAGGACACTAGAGATTTAGACTGCAGAAACACTCGATAAAGCACAAGTCAGAGTGTACTACAATCAGCACGGAAGGTTTCAATTTTCTAGTCATGCTCAAGTGTATTTTAGAAGATGCTCAAGGTTCTGCATAAATTAAAAACAGCATTTTTAAATAAAGATTAGCTCGGTTATTTTCAGCCTTAGGAAGGATTAATGACCTTGGTCCAAATAGAATCAAGTAGAAAGAGTGCCCATGTTTTATGACCAAAGTTATGTTATGTTAACTGTGCACGGTCCCTTGAATTCCAAGCCAGATTCTCTCCATGTGCCATGGGGAAGTCTGTCTCCAGCGCCAAGTGTGTGTGTGTGGTGCTGCGGGTGGGACGCGGGCCTTCACATGTGCTGGTTAAGCACTCCCGACCCCCAAGAATTCTTATGGTAGAAATTACCATCTGAGTCCTAAGTGTGTGCTCCCTTTCACCAATGGGAGCAGAATCTGGATTCTGAGCCGGCCTTTCAGCTGCCCAGAATACAATAAGCCCTCAACTTGCCTTGCAACTAGGTGTGACTTAATGAGGCCCAAGTTCTGCCCTGTGAGTTCTAAGAGGAAGTATTACGGGAAAGCCTCCTGGCACCTTCTGGAAACGCAGCTGGCACATTCCCATTTTGCTGTTCCCCTTCCATCCACCCTCTTGCTCGAAGGTGTAAGAGCAGCTGGCATGGAGCTCACACTGCAGCACTTGCCTAGCCCACAGGAAGCCACGGGTTCGATCCCAAGCGCCAAAGAAATGAAAACAACAGCAGTGTGCAAGCCACCACCTTGACCATGAAGGCCTCACAAAAGGCCTCACTTCCTAAAGACCCTGAAACCGGGTCGCCATGCCAGCCAGCCCAGCCAAGGTCAGGTGTTTCTGTGAGGGAGAGTTGCATCTCATCCCGCGTGGCCACTGATTTCTGCTTCTGTTACATGTAGCTGACCTCAGTCCACACCGAATCCAAGAAGCTCTCTTCAATGAATCCCAGGAAGGGGTTCTGCATGGAGGAGAAACAATTACAGTCTATCCTTCGTAGATGAAAAATGCAGGCAAACTACTCTTCCTGAGACAGTTCACAGCAAAGTCACCAAGAGAAAAAACAATAGCCAACAGCTCCACAGGCCTTAATAAGGATGTTCAAATGTGGGCTGGTTCTAAATCACTAAATTGCTCAGGATGGACTCATACTTGCGATCCTCCTGCCTCAGCCTCCCTGAGTGCCAGGATTATGCTCAGTCTTAGCTCTGCACACCGTTTCTGCACAGTTCGGTGGCAAACACGAACAGGCAAGCCCTAGGAGGCCTGTGTGCTGCCTGCCCTCGGCCTTGGGTTGGTTTCCTCTGTGAACAAGGAGGGGCTCTGGGCTTTCATCTAGGACTGAAACACAAGCCCATCTTCTAGCCTCCTCTAGGGGTGTCCTCCTTTGAACCTGTGGAACCTGGCATCAGGCACAGCCTGTCACCTCACCCTGGGTGCATGAAGGTTGCTCCCCAGCAGTCGGCCACTAGGGACCATGTGTGGACCTGGCTCTGGGGTCTCCACACTCCCTTCCACGGAGCAGGAGCTCAGCCCTCTGAGAAGGTTTGGTCTTCCACCCAGCAGAAGGCCCAGCCCATGCTCACGAGGGTCAGGAACCAAACCAACCCAGCCCAGGAGGAGGAGACACCTTTGGTTCAGGTTATGCAAGCCCACGGCCACGGGAGAAAAACCGGCAGGTGGAGGAGGAAATACACCATTTATTTACAGTTCGTTCACTTTATCCACAATTTCCCATACAAACATAAAAACTAAAAAAATAAAACCACCACTTGGGAGCACAAGTGTCTGTCTTTAGTGACCTGGCTGAGGGAGGGGAGGCGGGTTCCGAGGAGGGGAAGGTGCAGGGCGAGGAGGGCGCCAGAGAAACGGGTGGATGGGAAACTGACACACACCGTGGGGATGCTGCCTGGCTCCCAGGAGGGCGACAGCTGTGAGCTCCCATCCCCCACCTCACCACCAAACACCGAAAGTCAGACATGGGTCGCACGTCTCATGAGCTGTCGGGGTGTGATGGTGACAGTGAGGACGCTTAATGCCCAGACTCCCGGGACACATGGGAACCCTCCGCTTGGCACTGGTGAGTCGGCTACAGCTCCCGTCCCAACACACGCCACCCCCAGGGCAAGGCAGGGGCTCTACCACTGGGAAGGGGAAGGGGGCAGGGAGGAGGGCAAGGACAGCTCTGCGATACCCGCTGGGGCCTGCTCAGCCATCCTCCCTCCAGGGGGCTCAGGCCGCAAGGTCACCCAGAAACCAGCCCGGCGGCTCCGTCTGTGCCAGGGACCTAGATTGCATTCACACGCGGTGCACGTTATAAATATAAACTCATATCTGCTACAAAGAGGACATATATTTGTACAACTTTACCCATATACATAATAACACAATTTACACATAATATCTTGGAGTGGGTCATCGTGGAAAAAGGGTTCGGAGAGGTGAAAAGCCCCTTCTCGCTTCCCGCCCTGGGTCTCCTCGAGGGGCGCCTGTCCACTTGGTCACAGCAGGGCCGGGCCATCGGGCCACAGAAACAGACTCGAAAGGAAATGCTGACAGGTGAGGGCCCACCACACGCGCACACGCACACACAGACACCTGCTGAGAAAAGGAAAAGAAAATTCCTAGCCCTTGGGTGTGGCCTCCCCAGAGCTGGGCGCGGCACCTCCTCGGCCCGGCCTGGAGCAGCAGTGTGGCACAGCTGCCCCCAGAGGCCCGGGGCAGAGGGCCGGGAGGCTTCTGAAAACGGAAGGCGCACCTGACCCGGGCTCCAACGAACTAAGTCACAAAATGCCACTGCGGCAGAGCCTAACACTCCTGCACCTTAGGCAGGTAAGAAATGTTGTGGGGTTTTCTTGTTTAAAAAGAAAAAGAAGAAAATGCAACAGTATCAGTTGGGGCCTGGAGGCAAGAGCCAGCAGTTCCTGTGGGGACAATGTAAGTGGAGACTGTGTGCCTCCCCTTCTTCGTCGTTTCCTGTAGGGGGATGACCCTGTACCTCCATTTCTGTCCTCTCCCAGAGCTGGGCCCAGGCACACGGTGTGGAATACTGACAGTGGCCCGGGACATGGCCAGATGCGAGTGGTGGACACCAACGTGAGGACCTGGGCGGCGGGGTGAACTTTGTATAGCAGGAGTGGTTCCTGGCCGGGGTCCACGGCTCGCACGGTGGCCACAGTGATCAGACTGCCATCAGAGATGGGGCGGTCCGGGTCCCCGGGGGACAGCACCTATCGGCGGTAGTGGTTGGGGGCATCGGCAAACATGTACTTGAGTCTGTAGGCCTCGGCCAGCAGCAGCCCGATCTCCTCATTGCCCCAGTGGATGGTAGGTAGGTTCTGTAGCAGCATAAGGAGTCCCTGGAATGCAAGAAAGGGCTATGGTCTCTTCTGGACTGTGGATGGCACGCCAACTTCCAGGCTTTCCTGGAGACCCGGCAGAAGGGGCCCCTCCTCCTGGGTACACAGCCCCAGACCAGTCCCTCCCAGACAGCACACGGCCCCTGACCCATTCTGAAAAGCCTCTGCTGATTCTCCCATCCACTAACACTCATTTCTAAAAATGTTATGGAGAATGACAATAACTTTGCAAGAGAGGAAAATAGTCACCATCCAACTACACCTCCGTCTCTCTCTCTTTTTTTGAGACAAGGTCTCACCGTATAGCCCAGGTTGGCCTTGAACTCACGGTCCTCCTGCCTCAGCCTCCCTGAGTGTGAAGATTAAAGGCATGCATCACAGCGACCAGCACTCTTACTTTAGAGGCATCCCTTTTCAGTCTTTTTTCTATGTGTGTGTTTCTGTAGCCATAATTATAATGTTGTATGCATATTACTCACTTTTTAAAACCATCACTTTCGTGTTTCCTCCCAGTCTTCAAACACTTACTCCCAAAGCTCGTGGCCCATCAGGTGGCTTGAACCATTTCCCTTTCGTTTGACTGAATCTGCAGCTGCTCCTATCTGAGTATTTATTGGAAAGGCACAGCGTGCGGCCGTCTGTGCTTGGACACCCTTCTCCTGATCCTGCTGTTCACCTGCCATCGCCCTGTCTGCCCTCGGCCCCCCCGTCCCCAGCATACACCCTTCGCCCTGCCAGGACAACCTGGGCCACACTTAACTGTGCCTCTGTGGTTTAATTATGTCGAACACTTTCTCTTCTCTCCTCCACCTAGCTAAAGTCCTATTCAACGTTCAAAGTCCAGGTCCCTCGAAAAGCTCCCTGGAGCTGGGTGTGGTGGTGCACGCCTGTCATCCCTGCACCGGGAAGCTGAGACAGGAGGATCACCACGAGTTCGAGACCAGCCTGGACTACAGTGAGTTCACAGACAGTCTGAACTGCATAGCAAGACCCTATCTCAAAAAACAAAAACAAAAACAAAAACAGCTCCCTGGAAACAGCCTACGAAGGAGGATATTAGAATAAAAATGAACGTGAGAGTTCACATTCTCCCTGGAACATAGTTTCCTGTGTTGTGGCTGCCGCTGCATATTCCTTTCTCTCTCTGAATTGGATATTCTTATTTTTCCAGTTACAAAAGTAAGAGCTGTAAGACCCGAGCCCCAGAAGCTGTGAAGAAACTTACAGGTTTGATTATGTACAATTTTGTAACCTCAATATGTCAGGACTCACCAACAACAAAGTTAAAATATAAGAAACTATGAGGAAATTCTTATGCCATCTATAAAAGATCAAAGGTTAATATCCATAATCAGTAAGGAGTGTCTACAAGTAACTGAGAAAAACAACCAAGTGATGACTAGGTAGACAGACGCACGGGGAACGGTGGGCACGCTAGCATCACTTTAAAACCCTGCGTCCAGCTCATCGGAACACCCCGCAGTGCTCTGCAGTCGGCGCAGGTCTTGTGTGTTCTTTGTGAGGCTCTCCTCTGAGTGACCGGGGTTCAGCGGGGACAGAGCTGCCAGGCCTGACACTGCTGTCTGCACGTAATCACATCCTGCTAGGGTCTGGGCTGTGACAGAAAGGACACGCTTATGACTTTTAAGCTTCTCCCCTCTCCTTTCTAGAACATGCACCTGATGAGAGGCGTTTAAATCCCTGAGAAGAGGGAAGAGCAATGAGGAGGCACCCGGGACCCTGCCACTCTGGAACCACACCTTGGTCCTGGCCCGCTCACACTTGGACCCTTAGTGCCAGGGAAGTAAACAGCGATCTTGTTTTAACCACTGTCATTTTGGGGTGTTGGTCACCATAGATAATTTCATATCCTCTTAATAAATGCAGGCTGTACCTGCCAAATGAGAAATGCACACAGGTCGGCTGGCAACACAGCTCAGCAGCAGGGTGCTGGCCTCACATGCGCCAGACCACAGAGTTTGTCCCCAGCTCAGCAAAGGAGAAGAGAGGGAAGAAGCACACGTGGTCTGTGGGCCTGCCACCCTGCTCCCACACCCCCAGCCTGGGGAGCACTCACACTCCCGGTCCTGTCCCCCTGCTTCGCACAGGGTGAAGGATGCCAGGGACAGACCCCACAGGTGGGGTGGTCAGGCCACGTGACAGACAGGGCAGCGCTTGCGGAGCAGGTTTGCATGGACCAATGCGGCGAGATCTCAAAGACATTTTAAAGTGGATAAAGTTGCAGAAAAAATATTTACAGTATGATTTGAGATTTTTAAAAAAGACACAGGGCTGGGGATTTAGCCCAGTGGTTAGAGTGCTGCCTCACAAGCACAAGGCCCTGAGTTCGATCCCCGGCACACGCACACACAAAAAGCACACATTTGTATGCATGTATATGTACAAAATGTGGGACAGCAGGGTGGTAAACTGTTGACAGTGTTAAGCCACTTTTCTCTCATTGTATGTCTGTATCTTTTGAAGTAAAGTCTTTGTACATTATATGTGTGACAGAGCAGTTTTTTTCAAGTAACACATAGTCTACAAGTTTTGTGTAGTAAAAAGTAAAGCAGAACATTATCCAGAGTATCGTGGTCAACAGGAAGCCCTGTTTAGACATTTTGGTGTATTTCCTTCCAGGCCTTCCTGTATCTCTACAGAGTTAATGTGAAACTTATGCACCATCTATCATGAGCATTCCCTTCAATGTTACAAACTCCTGCAGACTTTCCAATGGCCAAAGAATTTTCCATCATGTAAGGTGTACAATGTATATCTTCTTTTTTTGAATATTTAATTACTTCTGATTTTTTACTGTAATAAAATTATAAGGAACATCTTTGTACATAAGTCATATCTTAGATTATTTCTCTGGGCTAAATTCCTAAAAATGGAATGTCATCATTATGTATTTAAAAAGTACTAATAAATTTTTTTTAATCCCTAAAAATGAAAATACAGTGTCAAAGGACACAAACGTTTTATTTATTTATTTTCATTTGTTCCAGGCTGTCCTTGACGGTTCTCCTGCCTCCCAAGCAGCCGGGACTCCAGGGACACACTGCACCTGCCTCTCGACACACCTTTCAGGTGTGGACCCCGGAACACGGTGTGTGTGTGTGCCATGAACGCCTGGGCTTTGCCCCTTTGCATCTCCTCTCCCACTTCCTCCCCTCAATCTGCCCCTCCCTGCAAACTGGAATGGCAACACCCCTCTGCCAGCCCCTCCTTGGGGAATCAACTTCACTCTAAATTGGGCAGCCTTGATGACGGGGGCCTCAACCTTCTCTGTACCTGACTCCTGTCCAGGAGTCTTAAGAGCCCCTTGCAGAATAATGGTTTGAAAAATGTAATATAAATGCATAGTATAGTTATGAAAATATTTTTAAAATAAATGGAATATTTACCTCTGCACAACAATATTCCAGGTACCCAGCTTTCCTTTCGTATTGGAATTTTCTCATTTTTCTGTAACAGTTACATGCATTTGGGTAATTGGTAAAACAAAATCAAATAAGGGCTGCACTCTCTGGAACACGATATACTTCGCAGGGATTCGAGCCACCTATAACTTCTAATTCTTCTACCCTTAACAGAAGCCTCCAAGACACTCCCAAGCAGTTCTATCCAAGAACAAAGTGAATCTCCGCTTCCCAGGCCCAGCAGCGGGAAGGAGCCACGCTGCCACCTGGTGGCGATGATGGGGAATGGCAACACCCCGCTCCGCAGCCACCCGTCGCAGTGCTGCATAAATGGGAAACCCCGTCTGCTGGATAAAGACGCAGAAATTGAATAACCAAGGCTGGGGACAAAGGTGTTAATCACAAATCAGGAGCTCTTATCTAGGGGTAGAGAAAAGACTGTCCAGACAAGGAATGACTGAAGATTTGTTACAAAGCCAGTGCCGCGGGAGCATTCAGCGTGACAAGCAGTCAGATGAAATCGGATAGCAGACGTGGCGGGGAGGAGACAGCTCGCAGGGCAAGCGGTAGAGAGCAGATTTCAATTAATGGAAAAGGGCAATCGCCTTTCATAGAAGGAAGCTGAAATGACTGCAGTAGCAGAAGACAGCCTGCTGAGAATCCCCAGATCCGAGGCAGAAGGCAGCAGGGGGAACTGGGGCCACGGACGCGGCAGGGACGCTGAGGACGGGGTAAGGGGGCCAAGGAGAAGGCTGAGGAGGTGCCAGCACAGAGACCGACGAGGAAGGGCACAGGGAGCCCCGTTAGGGAGTGTCTGACACAGGACCTGGAGAGGAGGAGGGAACGTCCAGGGCACTGCTGAGCGCCACACCACACGGGCTCTCACTGCTTCCGAGGGACTGGGGATTGAACTCGGGGCCACTCAGCTAACTCCCTGACCCCAAAATGCACATTGTTACCTCCATTTTACAGACGAGGAAACTGAGGCACAGAGGTTAAGGAACTTGCCCAAGGCCGTGGAAACATACAAGGCCAGGATCTGAACCCAGACGACCAAGCTCAAGAGCTTGAATTCTGGGGCTAGGAATTTAGCTCAGTGGTTAGAGTGCCTGCCTTGTGAGCACGAGGCCCTGAGTTCGATTCCCAGCACCAAAAAAAAAAAAAAGAGCCTGAATTCCTAACAGTTGAACTCTACACCTGCTCTGGTGAGAAAGAAGAGGGACTGGAAATCAAAGAAACGAGAAGGAAAGAAGTCACAGAAGAGGCTGCTGGAAGGAAATCTTAGTGTTGATTAATTTTACTCAGCAACAGGGGCCTGCACAACCAAAGACAGGATGCATAATAGTTAAGAGCAGAAGAATTTAAAGGTGGAATACAACATACACCATTAGATAAGACTCCACGTGCAGACTCCCTTTACAATTGGAACATTCTCCACTTATGTGGAGCATAAGCAGGCCTGTAAACCCGCTTCCCTGGTCCAGTGAGCACTGGGAGACAAACCTCTTCTATGCTGGCATCCGTGAGGCCGCAAAACCTGACTTTTCGGAACCATGCCCTTGCCTGCACGTCTTCTCAGAGCCTGACCTGAACTCACTGGTTTCTCCTGGGCCAGGGGGCCTGGTCTATCTGGCCAGTTCCCCCCAAGAAAGCTGCCAAGTCTCTCCAGCTGCTTGCTTTTGTTATACGGCCAGCAATCAGCCCTTCCTCACACAAGCTCAGTTCCCAGGGCCCCCTCCAACCCTGTTCGCAGCAGGATTCAGGCCGGCGGTTCACCAAGGCTGATGGGTAAAGTCAGGCCTGAACCTGAACACAGCCCACAGTCGCACCCTCGAGTTCCCACAGAAGCCACAGGTGGCCGCCATCCGGTTCAAGAGATTTATTTACGTGTCATGTTAGTGAGTCCTGGAGCAGCCGACGGGCTTGCACGACCTCACTTAGTAACTCTAACCTGTCCCCCACAGAAGACACGCCAGCATGGCCACCTCTCCCAGCCTCTTCCCCGAGACCAGCAGACACTGTTTGGGCGGCAGCTGGGCCCCTGACCCTCAGTTACTCCCCTCTGTACAGACTTAGAGGACTTTGGGGACTGGGCCTCAGCACCTCCACAGTGCCTCTGAGAATAAGCCTGAAGCCCCCGGCCTGGGCACCTGCCCCTCACAGATGCTACTTTCCCAAGATGACTTCAGAGCAACCAGGCGCTTGCTGGTGTCCCTGCGCTGATTCATAGCCACCCCAGAGGTCTTTGGTTGGACGCGTGCTGGTTCTGGCTTCTGTGAGCACCTCTGCCCCGCAACAAGTTCTGCACACCATGCACCCAGTGCCCAGGCTAGAGCTGCCTCCCCGCCCCTATGACAGAGCCTGATCGTGACTTGCTATCCTTCAGGGCCCTGAGCTCATCTGACGCTGGGACGTCTTCCCCAAAGTCCCACGTCCACAACTTGCCTCGCTGGTGTGTACTGCTCTTGTGTGTGTGGAATGAACGCAAGTTTTCCAGTGAGCTGCTTCCATGCCTCTCCCGTTCTCATTCCATGCTCCAGCTTCAGCTGTGGCCGGGGTGGGGGCTGAAGACGCACCCTCCAGGCTGCCGATTTGTGACTGTACAACGCAGTGCATACAGGACCACCACGCCTGGCTTGGTGCACAATTGTGTGCAGTGCTGGTTCCCTCTCCCTTACATCGCGTGTGATTCTTTCTCCTAGAGGTGACTGCCTGTCCATCCTGACACGGCCAGGTGCATCTTCTTTTATGTTCACAGAACTTTAGAACTGCGGGGTGGGGGAGCTCTGCAGATTGCCCAGTTCCATCAGCCATTTTATTTCCTCTGAAGAAAGAGAGGTGACCGCTCCCCGAGTGGGATTAACTGGAGTACACAGCAGCAGACAGAAAGCCAGCGTCACTCTGCGGGTTCCGGGCCAAAGGCCGCGGGTCTATCAGATAACCAAATGCAAGACATGGCAAGGGGCAGCTTTCCAAGAAGGGGTTTAAAGTCCTTCGGAACTGTCCTTGGCTCTGGACACTGTGACTTTTGAAGGTGAACGGCTCACAGCCCTTCCTGGATGCCCTCCCCTCCCGAGTTAATGGAGGGCACTTTGATCCTACCTGAGCAGGCTCTCTGAGCCCAGCTCCTGATAACTCAATTAGACTTCATCCTCCTCAATCACGTTATCAGAACTGATAGCTTGCCTAGCACGCAGCATCCGGCCCATCCTCATTTATCCCAGGGTGTCCATGTGCTGCCCGTTGGCAGAAGCCGTGAATCCTAATCAGCAGCCCGAAGCCTTGCTCCCATTCCCCCAGAGCCCTCCTCGGGCGAGCTGGGCCTGTCTTCCATGGCCTACTCAGCAGGCGTCCACTCTCTTGCCATCTCGTGCCAGGTACAGAGCAGCACTGCTCGGGTCACAAGGAGCTGCAGCTGCGGTTGGTAACATCTGTGCTGTTAGAACTCAGAAGAATATTCAGCCTTCTCTGCCTCTCCTCTGTTTTTAAAAGGAATATATGCCCATAAGCTGGGCATGGTGGCACAAGCCTGTAATCCCAGCACTCTGGCAGGCAGGGGCAAGAGGACTGCATGTTTGAGCCTACCCTGGGCAACTCAGTAAGACCCTGTCTCAAAAAAGGGGGTGGTGGCGCTAGGGCATGGTGGAGCCTTCTGCATGAAGGTTCTGGGTTCAATCCCTGGTACCACCAAAATAAGTAAATAAATAAATAAAACACAGCCATTAAAAACAAACAGAAATGCCCTCAGTTCAGAAATATCCAATGTGTAGAAACAGGCTTTTTTCTTGTGGTGGCGGGGATCAAACCCAGCATCTGGTGCAGGTGAAATGAACACTCTACCATGGAGGTACTTCCAGCTCCGAAGTGCGGAGACAAACACATCCCTGCCCTTGCCCAGGAACACCACTGGTGGTAGAGCCTAGCACTCTCCTCAGCCTGTCCCCCGCCCCACAGCCTGGCATCCACCACCAAGCCAGACCCTCCCGGGGCTCAGTCCCAGGGATGCCGTGCAGCCCACCCCCTCCTCTCCCTACTGTCCATGCTCTCCTCTGCCCACGAAGCTTCCTCGGGGGTCTCTCCAGGTCCTGGCTTTGAGCGGCGGGGAGCCAAAAGGCTGCTCCGTTCCTGTGCTCAGTCCTGACCCCACTTCTAGACTCTGCAAACTAACACTGATTTGCTCATTGACGTCTCCATTTGGATCTTGACGGCATTTCACATGCAACACGCTCAACACTGAACCCCGGATTCCCACACTTGCTCCTCCCACAGCCCACCCCATGTCCTGCATGGTCAGCCAGGCTCGTCCCTTTCTGTCTCACCACAGGCCCAGTTCTCCAGGAAATCTTCTGGCTCTGCTTACAAGACAGAACCCAGCGCAGGCCACTTCTCACACTACCACCAGCGCCATCCCCACCCAGCGCGCAGTGGGGGACACAGTTGCTGCCCCCGGGCCATGTGGCCCTGTGCAGTAACAGCAGGTTTGGGTCCCTCCCAGGTGGCCCCCTTCTACCTTCCACTGGGGCAGAAGCCAGATCCTGAAGGCGGCTACAGAGTCTTCTGACCTTTCTTCTTCCTGTCCCTCCCCTGGATCATTCTGCTCCAGGTTTGTGTCACCAGTGCAGCTCCTCAGGGGCCCGGGCATGGCACTGCCTGAGGCCCTTGCATGGCTGCTCCCTCCTCCCTTCCCCAGATGTCTGCACGGTCCCTCCCGCTGCTCCCCACGCCTTTCCTTCAATGTCACCCGCTTATCCTGACTGCTTTATTTGAAATCGCAGTTTGTCCCTTCCCTACCACCTAATAATTCCTTTTTACCTTGCTCCACCTCTAAGAAATATTTCTTATCACTTTCTAGCATTCTTTAAAGTTTACTACTTCCCATGGCCTTCTTTGTCAACAGGTGAGCACGCTCTGGGGGAACAAGGCCTCCTGTCTGTGTCGCCTCCACTCTGCCTCAGTGCCTTGCCCGCCAGGGACAGACCGGAAGCCCCGGGCCTGCAGCACCCGCGGCCTCTCCGGCACCAAGCCCTTTTCGTGCCCACCACGGACAGGGCCACCTCCCCTGGGCACACCCCCGCCCCACCTGGCCCCGCCTGACTGGCCTCCTGCCCCGCCCCGCCGGCGGAGCGGGCCTCACCTGAAAGTCCTCCTCATCCAGGATCTCTTTCCTCCACTTGATCAGGAAGGCTGCGCACACGTAGAGATGAAAGTGGGAGAAGCCTTCTGGCTCAGACTGCGGGGAGAGAAGGGTCAGGCCGCGGCCCGGTGCTGACCTAGCAAATACTCTCAGGCGGCCGGGCGGACTCGGAAGCAGCGGGGGAGGGCAGGGGGCCGGCCGCCTACCTGGTAGGTGTCCCACAGGCGGATGGTGCAGCGCAGAGGGAGCTCCCGCATGAGCAGGTTGTTCATCCAGCGGAAGGCGAACTGCAGGTATTCCACCTCATACCTCCTGAAGTGACTGTGTACCTGCTCTGAAACAGGAGGCCACGTCGGGCTCGGAGCCGAAGGGGTCATGGGCACCAAAAGGGCAGATTCCACTCACTGCCCCCCGCCCTGGGGGCGCCCGCCGGGGCCCACTCACTGCCCCCCGCCCTGGGGGCCCCGGCCGGGGCCCAAGCGGGCATCAGCCCGGTTTCCAGGGTCACTGGGCTGCGGGATCTCACGGGATCTCACTACTCAGCAGAGAAGGCGCCCGCAGGGAACAGAACCTCGGAGGTCACCTCCGGCGCTCTCCCACTGGGCAGAATTCCTCCTCACCACCCTGACAGCTGGCCAGCCAGCAGGGACTTAAACTCTACAGAGGAAGAGGCTCGCTGACCCTGCCCAAGGGCGCCCTTCTGCTGAATGATGAAGCGACCACCAGAAGGCGCTTTGCTGTACCCACAGCAGCCTGCCGACCCGAACTCCCCTCCCGGGCCAGCTGCGTCCTGGAGCAAATCAACACAAACCTGAACCCTGCTCTACTTCAAATAACTTCTGAGGATTGCTTTTCTTTGTTCTTTTTTCTTGTTTTTTTTTGTTTTTCTTTCTTTCTTTTGTGATGCTGGGGACCAAACCCAGTGTCTTGCACATGCTAGGTAAGTGCCCTATCACGGAGCTACCTCCCAGGCTCAATAATGCAGTTATTGAAAGAAAGATTATTAGCAATAGTTATTTCTGAGGAGTAGAATTTAAGGAGCAGGAGGGTTTCTAATTATTGTGCATTTTCTGCATAATTTGTGCCTAAATTTTCATAACGGAAGTATCACTGCTATCATGCAAAAAAACAATAGAGGCACATATGAAACCACTTGGCTAAAGTACCCTGACTTTATTTTTCAGGTATCTGCAAGGGTAAAAAAAAGCAAGGATCAGGCACCTACAGCAGACAATGCCTCAGTGCTCTGGCCAGCTCAGCACCTCAGGGAGGGCAGCAGGCACCCTGCCCGAGCTCTGGGGGCGACGCCAGGGCCGCTCGTGGGCCAGGTAACAAGACACAGGGACAGGGGGAAAATGACTGTGAGGGAACAAATGAGGCTGGAGACTGCACTTCTAAACCCTGGAAGGAAGCTGGAGTGAGCAGAACAGGTCAAGGGAGGTTTTCAGGAGAGCAGAACAGGGAAAGAGAAAGACAGACAACTTTGGTGTGTGTAGAAAACAAAAAGGTTTTGCTAGGGTGATGCAGGAAGAGCTGGGAAGGGCGTGCAGGCAGTGCAGCTGTGGGCTAGGTGGGGCCAGGCAGGCTCCTGAAGAAGCTGCCGCCACCTCACAGTGCCTGGGCCCCCGCTACACCGGGACCTCGCCATGGGCTGGGCCCACCCTGGCCTCAGTGCCCTCCTTCGTCAACCTCAGAGTTTCTTGGGTCACCCTTCAATCCTGCCATCCCAGGACTCCAGGCAGGTGCCAGGACTCTGCTCCTGCAGGGCTCCTCATCTTCACACCTCAGTGCCCCCAGGTCGTGTGGGTCCCAGGGAGCAGGGGACCCTGCCAGGTGCTGCCCAAGAGTTCCAAGTCCCATCATCACAGGAAGGAGACAGTCGGCCTGTGGGCATGGTGGTCAAGGCACTGGGAGCCAGGCGCAGAGCACAAACCTGTCGCCCACCACTCAGGAGGTTTAGGCGGGACAGGCACAAATCAGAGGCCAGCTGGGCGTGGTGGCACACGCCTGTAATCCGAGCACCATGAGTTCGAGGCCAGCCTGGGCTACACAGTGAGTTCGAGGCCAGCCTGGGCTACACAGTGAGGCTTTGTTTGAAAAAAGAGGCAATAGGGAGACACAGCGGGCTCCAGAGTAGGTCGCGGACGCTGAAGGAGACGGGGAGCTTGGCAACAGAAACCGAGGGCAGAGCAGGACTTGAGGTGACTGCGGTATTCTCACTTCGCCTTCCTGCCAACAGCGGGGCCACCCCGGGAAGGGAGCTGGGAGGGCCCGAGGGCCACTGTCCTGTGTCACGGTCATACCGGACCACCACCAGAGGCATCCCGCTCCTCTGAACCTACCATCGATCCGGCTGACGAGCTCTTCCAGTGCCTTGACCTTCTTCTGGATCCCCGGCTGCGCGAAGGTGTAGTTGTCCTGCAAAGGACATGGGCCCGGTGGGCACTACCCTTCGAGCACACCGAAACATTCTGGGAAGCACGGGCCCTTTCCAAACCCAGTGTCGATGGCCAGCCTCAGTGTTTGGGGAAGACAGGAGTTGCTAGAACAGCAGAGACTGGGGGAAGCCTGGGGAGCCCCGCACTGTGAAGCAAACCCATAGGCCTCTGGGCATCCCACGGGAAGGAGGGGCCTTCCCTGATGACAGAGCCCATGCGGCGTGGGGACTTCCTGAGTCCTAGGGATGTTAGAGCCCTGGAAAGCTGACCAAACACTCCAAAGGAGCCATGGTGGGCACGAGAGCTGTGAGGAAGCAACCCTGAGGGAGTCTGGGACCCAGCGCCCCAGAGGGCAGAGCCAGCCCACCTGGATCCCGTCAAGCAGTTTGCTCATGCACCAAAAGCTGTCGGCCTCGATGCTCCGCAGCATGTCCTGAGACAAGTTGGTCACGTCAAAGTTCTCCACGTCCTCTTCTGTAAAACAAAAGTAAGCAAGTCCAGAAGTCTTATCTAAAAATAGAGAGAAAGACAGTCCAGTGTCTTTAACAGGGTCCTTCCCGCCAGGGAAGCAGGCTACCCTGATGCCAAGGCACGAGGGCCTGACGCTCTGCACTCTCGGCAGGTGGACAGTGTCCCAGGGAAGTTCCCAGGACCTCGCTCAACACTCAACAGGCCAAGCTCACACTGGTCAGCTGGGTCCAGGCGCCTGCTGGCTCCTCTGCGTTTGTTCATTCGGTATCAGAAAATGGAAATTCAAGCCTCACATTCACTGAGTTCTGCACAGCTCCGTCTGGAGACGGTGTGGAGGAGTTCTGAGGGCAGAAATTCAGCGAGCTCGGGGCTGGGGATTTAGCTCAGTGGTTAGAGTGCTTGCTTAGCAAGCACAGGTCCTGAATTTGATCCCCAGCATGAAAAAAAAAAAGAGAAAAGAAATTCAGCGAGCTGTCTAGCGCACTCATGACTTACGCGTCATGAGCCCACAGCTCGTCAAAGGTGGAATCATGACTGGGACAAGGCAAATCACGGGCTGGCCCTCGGGGTGCCAAAGATGAACCAAGCCTGGGAGGCCAGAACTTCCCAGGGCGGGCTCTGCCAAACACCGACCCTGCAGGCTACTCAAGAACAAAAGGGGGCTCCACAGACCAACCGGTCGAGAAACACGGTGTTACAGTATCACCATCTTGGAGAGTCACTGAGACCCCAGATACAGAAGGATTTGAGAAGTCATAAGAACTCTGCATGAAGTTGACCGGCTTCACTTTGTGTGTCCAGCATTTCCTGAGCTTATTTAGCCATGGGACTGCTTGTACTGGTTGCTCGTGGGAACCCCACAGTGCGACAGGAGTGAGAAGAGTCTGGTCTGAGAGCCAAGAAACACATGGAGCCGGAAGAAGGAAGAGACCACGCAACGCTGCCTTCCTAGCAGGGATGTGGGAGTAGACCGTCCTCGCACTGGAAGACAGCCCACCGAGTGCCTGCCACAGGAGGCGTCTTGGCCCTCAAGCACACACAAAAGGCAGCCTTTCTCCTCAGACCCGCAGGCCTGCTTTGACACAGGATGGCACTGCAGTCCCTTGCGCTAGAGTCACAGTGTATTCAGAATCCGGCCCTTTCACGTATGCAGGACTCATTATTAAGAACTATAGCTGAGCCCCCCACATGACAACATGGAACACCTCTCAGATTAGCATTCTGCTTAAAAAGCTGTTTTTATATGAACACTGAGGACTGTTTAGGGGCTGGGGATTTAGCTCAGTGGTAGAGCACTTGCCTAGCAAGAGCAAGGCCCCAAGTTCGATCCCCAGCACCCTCCAAGCGCCCCCCCCAAAAAGATTCTGGTAATGGTTTACTCAAAGGACTTTTTAGACAAAGATCTCTGGGGGAGAGTGAGGTGCTTTTTCAGAAAAGCTGTGACCCTCAGAATGTTAGTCTGACTTGAAATTAATCCACGTGCAGTGCTGACCGTGGTGCCCCCACAGAGCAGGCACACTGTAACTATTTCACATGAGGTCTATCAGGAGCATGTGACAGACGACACAGGAAAGAATGTCACAGTGTTAAGGCCCCAAACAGCAAGGCACAGAATTATTTACGGTAGACTTTCAACCGCTGTACATAGTATATTTATGTGTGTTTATATAAGCACTAAGGAAAAAAATACATCACAAGGTTTATAGTGCTTATTCCCCAGGTGGCAGGATGAAGGATTTTATTTTCTTTAAGCTTTACTGGACTTCTCAGAATTTCAACAATAAGCATAATTTTTATAGTCCTCCAAAATGCACATTATTTTAGGGGGAAAAAAGCCACAATTGACTGCACTCGCCTTTTATCACCAAAAAAGAATAAATAAGATTTTGTAAAATGACACGAAGCTTGCAGAAACTAAGAATTTAGATAATATATAAAGGTCCATTTCATTGCTGAAGGTGGTGGTACATGCCTGTAACCCCAGCACAAGGAGGCTGAAGCAGGACAATCACTGCAAGTTCAAGGCCTGCCTGGGCTACTTAGTGAGTTCAAGGCCAGCCTGAACTACACAGAGAGGCCCTATCTCAAAAAAAAAAAAAAAAAAAAAATCAAAAAAAGGTGTCCATTTCACATTTTTAAAAAAGTGCCACTGAGTTAAAAATCCTTAACCGTGGGGCTGGGGATTTAGCTCAGTGGTTACAGTGCTTGCCTTGCAAGCACAAGGCCCTGAGTTCGATCCCCAGCACCAAAAAAAAAAACCAAAAAAAAACCAAAAAAAATCCCTAACCCCCAAAAAAACCCTCTTGCAAGAAATATTTTCCTTTTCGTCTGAATCTAAACATTCATTATGCAGTGTTTCACGTGCGGATATATATGCTTATAATTAATCAAGTTAAGCGATACCAGGCCACAAGGGCCAGCTCCAAATCTCCCTGTTTCCTTCTGCTTCCTGTGGCTTCCTGAGTCTCTAGGCTGCTGTGCACGCCCCGGCTCACTCTGCACGGCGGGCCTCCACTGTGCTTTCGCCACTGTGCTCAACTCTCAGGGATAAACGCTGCCCCCAGGAACTGCCCCTGGAGACCATGCGGGAACTGCTCCAGGCCCAGACTCACAGCGGGACACAGGGCAGAGCACCCCGCACTCCCTCTGTGTGATGCGGAGCAGAAGAAGAGGGTGAGGTGCACAGGAAGGGGCAGACAAGAGCCGCCTTCATCCTCACACGTGGTTCCCAGAGGGAGATCGGAGCTGCACCGCAGCAGGAAGGTCTCTTCCCAGCCAAGTATCTGAGACTCCAGAAGACTACAATAGAGGCGCAAGCCGGCTTGGAACCACACGCAGCGACATGACAGCCTGGGTCCCTATGGACAACGGGGAGCGAGCTGCCCCACAACCGATCAGCCCGTGGTCCGCTGCACAGACCAGCAACTGGTCCAGGGCAAATGAGGAGCAGACTGCAGGGGCAAAACCCAGCTCAGCGCTCAGAGCTCCATGACTCCGAGCAAATGGTTTCAGCTCTGCGCCTCCATACCTCATCTGTACGGGTCAGAGGCTGCTGTAAGGGTTGAGTAAGCTAATGTATAAAAAGTGTTAACGTGCCGGGCATAAGATAAGCATTATGGAAATGTTACCTGGCATTACCAGTAACATTTTATCATATAAGGAACAAATACAAGTCTCGTTTAAGCCACTGACATTTTAGATCTCTATTATTTGCAGCCAAATCTAATCTTAAATGCCAAAGCTTTCCCACTTTCAAAGCTTCCTACTTTTACTTTTTGGTCTTCAAGAGGAAAATCAGACCAACTCCACCAGGTACTAGGTTGTTAGGGGCTCCTCTGAGCGACTCCACGAGTTCACACCTTTAGCTGCCTGGGGAGCCCAGGAACCTGCTGGCCAGGTGCTGAGCCCTGTGCTGGGGCCTCGGGCCAGGGACCTGTACGCTCTGGCCTCAGCCGGCCAGCTCCCAGCTTCCAGAGAGCGGGAGGCGACATGCACGAGATCCTGCTGCCTGCTGGGAGGATGAGACTCACACACACAGTCAAAACCTGTGAGCTGAGTGCAGCAGCAAAAGCTGCTGAAGGGCTCCGCGCAGCACAAACAATCTGTTCAGAAGGATCATCACTGTCCACTTGAGGAAACTCAACACGTAATTGCAGCTGAAACGGGAAGCCACACCAGCCCAGCCTCTCGAGCGCGTGAGGGCCGTGGCTTGGTTGTCACAAGTGTGCGGCAGCCTAGACTCACACTGGAGGGATCAGGATTCCGAAGGATATTTTATGGCCATTTTAAGGGGAGCCAAAAAGCTCTTTAGGAAAATCAGACTGCCCACTCTGGGCATGACAAGGGACAGGCCTATTTATTAGCTGATAAAATATGCTTCGGTGGCGGCTCTAGCCAACTGCTGGTTCTTCCTGAGAACTCCAGGGGCCTGGGCCTGAAATCAGCTTAATGCAGGCCTCACAGGGACTCCCGGAGGGCTCCGGGAAGGACTGCTTTTGCCTAAGCTGACGAGATGAACTTGTCTACCCGCTGAGAGCCACTTGACCCTGGGGTGGTTTCCAGACTTGGCGGTCGGGTGGTCAGACCCTCAGCTGCCAGCAGATGGCCGCTGGTCTCCCAAAGCCTCCTGTCCTTGTTTTGTTAAAAATTAGATTCCTGGGCTTGGGGATGTAGCTCAGTAGTAGAGCGCTTGCCTAGCAGGCGCAAGGCCCTGAGTGCAATCCCCAGCACCCTCAAAACAAAACGAAACAGGTCTCCTAAGAATATCTTGCAGAATATTTTCTGATGGTGAAAGTAAACTGACTGAGGAAAAGAAAAAATAAATCTTGTTGCACGTACACTTAAAGAACCTCAGAAAACAAAACCTTAAAAATTTCATTCACAAAAACACAGTTTTAAGCAAAGCATTGAGAAATTTGCCTGATGGCGCCAGTGCTATATAAACATGCTGCTGTCACTACTCATCTGCACTTCCAGACACGGATTTGGTGGCAGCAGCCAAGACCACGATACCACAGCCAACCTTCAGCACAGAGTGGTCCTGAAGGGAGACGGTCACTCCGAGGGGTGGTGGAGGAAGGCTCATTCTGTGGCTCTCACTGTAGAGGCCCACAGGGAACCCCATGTTTCTGCTTTTTGGAGAAATACGATCCTGAAGATGCAGAGCAGCAGCTGACCACGGGAGCCTCGGACACTGTGTCTGCCACGCAGGGTAGACGCCTGGGTCTCAGAGTGACACACAAGCGCTGGTATTCAGCATGGGATAACCTGGGCATGTATGTTATGACGCCCTGGTCAAAATTAATTTACCTCCAAGTTTTCTCTACTTTCCTTAGATTCCTGTATTGCTTTTACTTTCATCTGGCAGAAATCAGGACCTGCTGTTAAGTGGGCCTCTTGGTGTTAGCTTGGAAGCACAACAATGTCCTCCTCCTGAGACAATAACAGAAACTCTCCATTACTAGAGACGTCCTCCACTTCCACCTTTGGCCCTCACACAGCCAGCAAGCGAAGCACAAGATAGGCAGGGTGGATGCCATGCCAAGAACCAGACATGCAGGTGAGCAATGCCTGTCGGGAAGGGTGGGCGTGGAGGAGGAGGTGTGGCCAACAGCCAGGACAGGACACACCACAGGTCCAGTCCTGGGCCATGGGGCATCGGTGGTGAGAACTTCTTCTCTGTGAAAATGCAGGTGTTCATTGCCCTTCAGACCTGACCCAAGGTCATCTCCCAGTGTGGTCCTGGCTGGCCATTCTATGTGAAAGCCACCTCCTGCTCCTGCCCTGGCCAAGGTGACACATCCCTTGTCTCTCTCCTGCTGGGCTGTTTCTGTAGCCCTTGCTACGGTTGGGATGGAAGTTCCTGTGCTTGGTCCCCAGCGTGGTGGGACCTCTGGGAGGTGATCAGCTCTTTGGGAGGGATCTGGTTTTTCTCCAGGGAGGGGCTCTCACTCTCACAGACTGTGCAGGTTGCTGCCGCCCGAGGCCACGCCGCAGGCTGCTCTGCCCACAGCTGCTTCTCCATCCTCCACCATGCGGCAATGCAGCGGGGGCCTCCTGACATCAGGAGCCAAACTGACTTCCAATTTCTAAAATACCCAACCTCAGCTTCTTCATCATAGCAACACAGAAGCCAGGACAGCGGTGCTCCCAACCCAGCAAACACTCTGCCAGTCTTTTCAATTTCTTATCTGCTTCTACCCCCCAGAATTTAAACCTTTAAGGGAGGCGACTACATTTTATAAACTGCATGGACTTGTGAAGTCCTGAGTTTTGACACGTACCTACATCTGCAGTGAAAAATCAAAAGGCCCCAATTCACGTAGGGAGCATTTGTCACCCCTAAAAGGGACTCCTCACATCGCCCCCCACTTGGTGCCCTGCCAAAGGCCCCTCTATTCCGATTTCTCTAGTCACAGACTGGCTCCGTCGGAACGCAGAGCCCCTGTAAGTGGAATCCTGGGCATCGCAGGTACTTCTTGTGGGACCTGGCGTCCTTTGCTCGGGTTAATGGCTTTTGACTCTTCCACGCGGTCGTGTTCATCAGCGTGCTCCTTTTATTGCGAAGTCCTGTTCCATGGTGTGAATGGCTGTTAATGGATTATCGGGGCTGTCTATGGATTATCGGGGCTGTCTCCATCTCTGTGAATCAAGATGCTAGAAATATCCTTGTACGTACAAGTCTTCTGGGCCTGTAAGTTTTCATCTCCTCGAACGAGTAACTGAACAGAAGGGCTTTGGGCTTACTTTGTTTACAGGCATAACCGCAGTGCCTAGAGCAGCCCGAGAAGCTGTGGCGCAGGGTTCTGCAGGCCTCTCGGGAGGGGCGGTGCTCACTCCACATCATCCCTCAAGAGGGAGGACGGCTCGCTCCACACAGAAGCAGAAGAGTGTGACTACTGCCCCCTCGTGGCCAAGCAGCACCACCATCCCGACCCTGAGTGCAGGACCCTGAAAACCAGCCCAGAACGTCTCCCATTCATTCAGACAGGTGTGGAACGTCTAAGTGGACACCAAAATGATGGTCCTGGGACAGCAGTGGCGAACCTGTGGCACACGTGTTAGTTGTTTTTCTTCTAAGACAAAAGATGCTAATGTACAAGTTGTTTTTTCTAAACCAAAACCTCCGTATTCAAGTTTAATCGCAGTGTTGGTACTTTGGGATAAGTGGGTTTTGGGTTGCAGTTTGGGCACTTGTCTCTAAAAGTTTCGCCATCACTGCCCTAGGAACATAAAGTAGTTTAAAATAAGGCCAGGCATCTGGCATATGCCTGTAATCCCAGCATCCGGGAGGCTGAGGCAGGAGGACAGTGAGTTTCAGGCCAGCCCGGGCTACACAGCAAGACACTGTCTAAAACAAACAAATGAAGCTTAAAATAGTTCCTAGCCTTCAAGAATGACAGTAAGGTGGCAGAGAGCAGGAGGGAACCACAATGAAGGGTGTGGGCAAAGCGCTGCAGGAGACAGCACAGGGCTGTGGAGGGCTAGCAGGCCACATGGCTCAGTGGTGGAGGTGGGGGGTGTCGGGAAGGACTCCAGGAGGGAGGGCAGCCTTACTTCCTCAATTCCCATGACCCACCGAGGATTCGCCCAAGGAATAAAGAGATGGCATAGCATAAAGTTAGAGGTTTAAAATGCCCATTTGGGATTGCTGAGTTTGAGTACACAAGGAAGCCGATCACACAGTTCCTTGCACACTAAGATAAGAACTTGAAAGAAGAAAAAAAAAAGAACTTGAACACTTTATTTTTTAGTTTGTTGAGATAAAGTCTTGTGTTTCCTAAGCTGGCCCTGAATTCCTGGGCTCAAGTGATCCTCCTGCTTCAGCCTCCCAAGTAGCTGGGAGTACAGCCGTGGGCCACTGCAGTCAGCTAAGACCTCAGACATTTTAGCCAGAAGGTGATGGATGCTAAGGGTTTTAGGCAGAGGGGCTGCGTGGAAGAGCCCGTGTGTGATGATACAGAAGGCCGAGGTGAGTCAAGAGGGGAACCACAGGCTCAGGGATCGAGGTCCAGAGACTTCCTGTCTGCAGCAGGGACCCTCTAGCCCTGCACTCTGGACCCCATCACAACTGGCTTACTTGCAGGAAACCCACTTTTGTAGAAACTGGCTTCTGCAAAGAAAGAGGTTGCTAGGGGGCCCGGCTAGCTACAGACAGCTCTATCGACTCACTCTGAAGGGAACTGCCAGTGGGTATGGTGGTGCACAGCTGTCATCCCAGCACAGAGAAGCTAAGGCAGGAGAATCACAGGTTTGAGCCCAGCTTGGGCAACTTAGCAAGACCCTGCCTCAAAGTAAAAACTACAAAGAACAGAGGATGTAGTTCAGTGGCAGAGCCTAGTATGTGCGAGGCTCAGGTTCAATCCCCAGTACAGCAAAAAAGGCGGGGGAGGGTTGCTGGATCTCCCTGTTTTCAACTATTTTACAGCAAAGACAAAACGAAGCATGAAGCAAGCTCAGATGCTAAGTGGGACAGAACAGATGAGGAGGGCTCTTGACACAGCTCCACTGGCAGCTGTCCCAAACTGTGGTCCTGGGAGACCGGCAGCCGGGGAGGCTGCTGGGTAAGACCCAGCAGGATGGCAGGGCTCCTGGTGGCCTTGCTCCTGCAGCAGGCGAGTACCCTCAGAGGCCTCTCGGAGCAGCGGCCTTAGGGGAGGTGGCACCATTCAAGAAGGGAAGAAGAGCAGAGCTGTTATCAAGACAGGCCAGCCCTCTGAAAGCAACAGCGTGCTCTGTCCTCAGCAAATGCCTGCAGCAGAGCGGTCTGTGTGCCTGGTTCCTTAAATGGTAATTTATGGGCTGAGGTGTGGCTCAGGGAAGACCTCACAGTCCCTGTCAAACAACAAACAGCCCTTAATTTACATTCATCAGCAATGAATAGATAAATATGATGTGGACTATCAATACCATGCAATATTTAGCCACAAAAGGGAATTAAGAAGCGACACATCCTATAAGATGGATCAGCGGTTGCTCAGGGCAGAGGAGAGGGGGGACTTGGAGTGATGGCTGAAGGACAAGCTGTTTCTTTTCTTCCCTTTCCCTTTTCTCTCTAGCCTTCCTTTCCCCTCCCGCTCCCTTTTTCCCTCCTTCTCCTGGTTCCCTCCCTGCCCCCTTCTTTGCTCCCCAGTGCTGGGGATCAAGCCCAGGGCCCTAAGCCTGCCAGGCAAGCTCTCCTTAAGTGAGGCCCAAGGTTTCCTTCTTAAGTGATAAAATGTTTCAACATGATTGTGTGATGGTTACTCGACTGTGTAAACGCACTAAGAACTACTGAATAGTACAGTTTTAATGAGTGAATTGTTGGTATGTGAATTACATCTTAATACAGCACCTACCAAAACCCCCCACAAAATTTAAAAATTGATTGCAACTTCAATAAAAATTCTAAAGGGTGCCCCACCTCCTAATGGGCACATTGGTTCTAAAGTTCACCTAGAAGGACCTGAGGCCTTTCTACTAAGGAAACTGAGCTGGCTGCAAAGGACAGCTACCGATCACTAACCCTCCAGAGACAGCTAGACAGCTGAGCTCCGGAAACGGAGAAGAAGGGCCAGAAACCTGAGAAGGGCGGCTGCCAGGGCGGGGATCTGAGGGTCGCCCCGGGGCCACAGCTGACAGCCCTGCACTGTGCACTTCCAGAGGAGGGAGACCTGGTGCTGAGGGTACTTATCACAATAAAAACGATAAAAATAAATGAAATAAAAGAAAATATAGTTTGTCTGAAGGAAGGGCCGATTTTAAAAAACAGATGTGAGGGTTTGGGGATTTAGCTCGGTGGCAGAGCGCTTGCCAAGCAAGTGCAAGGCCCTGAGTTCGATCCCAGCACATCACCGCAGTGCCCCCCACGAAACCGGATGTGAATGGCCCTGGATTTACACACACACACACACACACACACGCGCGCGCACGCACGTGCATGTACACAACTATAAAGCTCAAGAAAATCCAAGCCCTGTAGCATTTGCATAGAAAAAAATGGAGATAAATGGAACAGAATGAGGTAGAGCCATGCAGATGAAGGAATTTATATCATATTATGAAGACAAGTTTCCTATCAGTGAAAAAAGGATGTACTTTTATAACTGGTGTTGAAAGAATTAGCTATCCAATCAGAAGTAACTTTCAATCCCATCCTTTGCTATACAGGAAAATAAATTACTAGTAGAATTTTAAAAGCTCAATGTAAAAACAAAACCACATAAGTATTAGAAGAAAACATGGGAGAATATTTTTATAATCTTGGGACAGGGCAGGGAAAGATTTCCTAAGCAAGACACCAAACCTAAAAACCTTCAAGGAGACTTTTCCTTCACAGTCTTCATCGAGGTTCATTAACACTTGGTGGCTGTTTGTGAGTAAACAGAGTAGACAGACGGTCCCACGGAGCAGGGCTCATTCCTGTCTTCTTAGTTGCTATCCCCCAGCACATAGTAAGAGCTCAATAAATACTTATTGGGTGCACATATTTGGCTACATAAAAATTAGCAAATTCGGGGCTGGGGATTTAGCTCAGTGATTAGAGTGCTTGCCTTGCAAGCACAAGTGCCTGAGTTCGATCCCCGGCACCACAAAAAAACAAAACAAAAAAAAAAACAAAAACAAAAATTAGCAAATTCTATAGAAGAAGACATAATAAACAAAATTAAGAGATAAATAATGGCCTGGGGGAAAATATTAGGTTGAACTACATAAAATTCCATGTTGGGGAGTCAAAAATAACTGAATATTAGCAACTTCATTCGATTTGACTTAATATTCATAAGAGCTAATACTGTATTTTTAACACATACCAGATGATGGATGAACGTATCTAGTCTACCCAAAGTCCTCACCAAACAAGACGGACAGACAATTCATTTAAAAACTTGGTATATGACTGAAAAAGCAGATCATAAAAGAAACAAAGGATCATACAAGAAAATGATGCACCCAGCTGCGGTGGCGCATGCCTGTAATCCCAGCACTCCGGGAAACTGAAGCAGGATGATCACAAGTTCAAGCCCAGCCCGACAACTTAGTATCTTAAGAGGCATTGTCTCAAAACAAAAATTTTAACAGGTTTGAAATGTAGCTCAGTGTGAAGGCCCTGGATTCAAAGTCCAACATGCATGCACACACGCATGCACACAAGAAAGAAAAAAAGACAGAAAAAAGAGACACACAACCTCACTATGTAAGTGGAAACAAAAACTGAAACAAACCATAATTTATTTGCCAGGCTGGTGAAATCCAACTACACAAAGTGATTCAGTTTTGTTAAAGATAGGAGGAAAAGTGCATGCACACATTCACGGTCACAGTGCAAACCGGTATAGAGTTCCAGAGAGTGACTTAATAGCATTTATTTGGCAGGCTCTTAGAACTAGCAATTTCACTCCTAGGACTCTTTCAGAGTAATGTAGATTTTAAGACAAACACATGACAAAACATATACAAGGATGTTTCATTGTAATAATAGCTATAATAACTAAAAATTGTAGGCAATTTAAATGTTCCTCGACAGCAGAACGGTTAAATAAACTGTAGAAAAGCCTCAGTATGAATATAGCAAAATTGCTGAAAATTGTAAAGTAGATCTACACAGATAGGCATGAAAGGCTGGGGATGAAATTTTTAAATGACAACAAGAAAGATACAGAAAAGTGTAGACAGTTCAATCCTGTTTCTCTGGACACAGCAAAGGAAACACTATACGCACAGTTCTGTCTGCACGTGGGCAAAGGGCTGCAAAGTTCGCAGCAGTCATCTCAGGTGGGCGTGCAGGTGCGGACATGTGCGCAGTGACATTTCCATGTTGTTTGGACTTTTTCAAAGAAAATGCACCTCTACTACAATTTTGTTTAAAGTAAGGAGGAAAGGGTCTGGGAATGGGGCCGGGGATTTAGCTCTGTGGTTAGAGTGCTTGCCTAGCAAGCACAAGGCCCCGAGTTTGATTCCCGGCACCAAAAAAAAATAAAGTAAGGAGGAAAGAAATGTGCTGACCACTCTGGAGCAGAGAATGTTGCAGGGAGAGGCACTCGACGTGCAGGGACAAGGACCAGAGCCTCGACATCAAGTCTTAATGAGCACAGCTACTGAGGTAAAATCTGGATTTCACTTTCAGAAGCTCACTCCATCACTGACCCTTAGAGTACTCACTCGGAAAATGGGTTGACAAATCTATCTTAGAGAGATATTGGAGTCTGCTAAGTGAAATTAGTTTTGTCAAAGTACTTTACAAATGGTAAAGTGATTTAAAAATCAGGGTGATACTACTGCTTAGCATGGCAAGGCCTTTGGTTGAAAACAGAAAAATAAGGGCTAATGCTACAAACTCCTCAGGGAAAGACAGACAGATGGGAACAGATGGATTAAAAGAGATTTATCAACCAACTACAGAACTTGTGGCTCTGATCTGGGCTCCATTCGAACAAATTGTGGAATAAATGTATAAGAACTAGGAAATCTGAACACTGACTACACATGTGATTATGTTACAGAGCTCTTACTACTTTTTAGATGTGATCATTGCATTATGGTTGTTTCTTAGAATGCCTTAGCATTCAGGGATACATAGGAAACATTTATGACCGAAATGATACAATATTTGACACTAAGGTTTCTTCCAGAATAATTCAGAAGGGTGAGTGGTGGAGAATGGACAGAGGGGTACATGACACACGACTGACCGCTGAAGTTGGCTGATGGGTGTAAGGTGATGTATGATATCATTTTTCTATTTTTACCTATGTTTGAAACTTAGCATAATTAAAGTTTTTATGAAAGATGAATGGCCCAGGTTCCTGGGTGAGGAGGCCCTGAGGACTATGTGAGTGAGGCCTGCCACAGAAGCGAGCTGGGCAGCTGGCCCAGCCCAGCACCCAGGAAGCGTGAAAAGGCCCAGGCATCGCCGCGCAGGGGCTATGGGACTGCAGTGGTTTCCCTGGTTGGCAGGTGGGGCAGGCTCGCTGCACATGGATGGTCAGAAAGCAGGCAAATCCAGCACAGAAAGGTACTGTGAGACTGAGGGAGAAATGAGATGCGTGCGCATGTAGCAGTTAAGGAAAGCTGGCTACAAAATATACATGGCAGCTGACAAAGTAATTCAACAGCCAGTCAGACCTACAGCTGCTGGAGGTTCTTTTTAACTGGTTTAACACTGTCTCCCACATGTTATACCAGCATTTACACTTGAGATGTAAATTAATAATAGATTAATACATTCCCAGGCTCATCTTTTCACATTACTTTGCTGGGAGTGGTGGTTCATGCCTGTAATCCCAGCACTTGGGAGGCTGAGGCAGGAGGATCACAGTGAGTTTGAGGCCAGCCTGGACTACATAGTGAGATCCCACCTCAAAAAAACAAACAAACAAACAAAAAAAGCTACCTTATTTACTGTATTAATGCTTTTGTGACATTAACAAGAGAACAAGGTTCTCTTGTTGCCTAGACTGGCCTCAAACTCCTAGGGGCAAACGATCCTTGGATTTTAGCCTCCGGAGCAGATAGGACAAGAGGCACACACCACCATGCACAGCCCACAGCCTTTCATACTGCTTCGGAAAACTGCCAGATGGTGGGTGTAGGTGAGTGGCAGAGTGTGCACTTAGCATGTGCAAGGCCCCAGGTTCAATCCCCAGCACTAAACAGGAAGAAGTGGAGGGAAGCGGATGACTACTATTGCAAGAAGCCGCCCCCAAATCCCAAAAGACCAACTGAACTGCTCCCTTATAAAATTAAATAATAGAATTAAGGGCTATCATATCTTTTCATGATAGCCTGTACCAGGTCTCTCAGACTCAGTATGTATTTTTACTTTCTTTTTCTTTTTCTTTTCTTTATTAATTTTTTTCTTTGTTTGGCCCAAACTTGCTCTGCAGAATCAGTTTCTCCCAATCTCCATTTTGCCTTTTAAATAAACTTTATCACCACAAAAAAAAAAAAAAAAAAGAATTAAGCTGCCCCAAAAGTTTGTATGTGTGTGTATGTGTGTCAGGGGTGGGAAGTCCTCTAGAAAAAGCACTTTGCATGTTTTTGGAAGCTAGATTTTAACCAGTCGTCCTTCCTTCTTAGGATTCCCTGACAGAGAGGCGAGAATGACCTTCTACCTTTATTCCCAGTTCTACCCTGGTTGCTGCTACTTACACAAAACAAGGGCTGGTATTCAGTTCCTCTACTTTTTCTATCTGCCTCATGAAAGATCAAAACACCATCCCTGTGAGCTCCATCAGAAACCTGAAGAGGATGGACTGATTCCTCCAAAATCCACAACAACCATCATGGCCAGAGTGTGAGGAAAGGGTCCAAGTTCTGGCCCACTACGAATGAGGTGGCGGAGACTCTCACAGCGCCTCTGAATGCAGGACTACACAGCGCGCTTCACTAAGTCCTGCTTGGTGTCCTTGCCCCTGAGTGAGCGCCTCTCCCCTGACCCAGGGACAAAGCATTGGACCGTGACAGATGGGTGTTCCTGTGAAGCTTGAAGCACAGAGATTAAGGAAACCAAAGAGAAGAAACAGAGAGCCCTCAACTCCATCACTCTGCTTAATTTATGCTGGAGGAGGAAAAACTTCACCACCAATACCACAAAATTAACCACTCTGCAAAGTGATGAACTTCCAGTGGGAAAGAGGTGAGGGAGCCGGGGAAAATCGGGGACCTGGAGCACACCTCAGCCCCTCCTGCACTCCCGGGGCTACAGCCTCTCTTCCTCCACACGTCCCGCACCCTGCCGCCAACCTCAAGTGCCAGCACTCACCGGTAAGCCCTTGCTTGTGTCCAAGACAAGTTCAAAACTACCCTGAAATAACCTCAAATAAACCATCAAACCATCTGTCTATGGCAGAACAGAAATAGAGCAGCCTGGTCGTTCTTACAACATGGCAGGTCTTTTTAGATGAGATGTGTGATCATCTCAAGAGAGAAACCTCAGGCTGCTACTGCTGTTAAAAGTGGCTTTGCTGGGCGTTGCAAAGCCGCGATCTGCCTCGTTTGCAGCAAGACCGACCTGCTGGCTGCACGCTTGGGAAAAACAGACAAACAGATGGCAGATAAGAAAGAGCAATAGCTGTTCAGCTTGGTACTCGTGCTTCTTACCCACATATTCTGAGAGGAAGACGACAAAGAACGGAGTGACCAGGTCATTAATCCCCTGGACGTACCCACTGGCAGGGTGTCGGATGGCCCAGATAAACAGAATTCTTTCAAAGATCTAGGAAAATGAGAAAGAAAGAAGATGCAAGTGTTAAATCATGGGGACATGCTCCCTCCCTCCGCTTACCTACTTCACTATTTATTCCAGAGTTGGTGTAGAAACTTTTAGAGAAATTTTAAAACACTGTGGAACAAAGGGAAAATATAAATACGAAGGGTCTCTAATACCAGTTGTTCTGTAGACACTTTTTGCCGCTCGTTTATCTTTGTGGTATCTGTGCCATAAATTAGAAAAGGAAAGCGACACAAAGTTTTGCTGTTTCCGGGAGGAACACATCAGAGAGCACAGTTCTGCTACCTTTTTCTAAATCTTTTCTGGTCACTGCAGGATTTAGAGAAGCACTAACTTTCTCCACCACCCTGCCCTCTCTCCCTGCTAAGGAAGGATGATCTGGATTCAGTTCTGCCCAGCCTGACAGGAACATGTGACAGACCAGAACGCACAAGTCCCTCCGTACCACAGGGTGCAACCCAGTATCCTGGACTCGGAGAGACAGAAATCAGCAGAGGTCCCAGGGAAAGCCTCTGGGGTCCAGTGCATTTGTCACAGGAAGCCTAAGGCCTAAGTTGGGGACAAAGACCTTCATGGTCCCTTAACAGAGTCCTGCCCTGTCCCGCTCAACTGCACTTCGCTCTGCGGTCATGAGAACTCCGAATTCCTTCTCCGCTCTCTCCTACCCTGAGGAAGCTACTGCCTGGCTCCGTCCCGCAACCACAACCTCCCGCCTGAGGGGAAAAATGGCCTTGCTGGCTACCTCTTAGCTCCCTGAACCACAGCGCAGCGATGCAGAGCAGAGGGCAGCACATATGGGGGACAGGAGATTACAGGGCCTCCATGGCATACAGTCTCTGCTCCGGGAGCAGGTTAAAGAGGCCTCCCAAGCAGGCAAGGTCCCCCAGGGAGCGTGAAAGAAAGTAAACGGCTATGTGGTTGTGGAAATGGTTATTTAGTGTAGGAAAGATGTAAACAATCTATGGACCCACAAAGGGTCTTTCTTGGCTCCTCTCAGATAGCTGCTCTCAGTCAGCTGTCAAGAGCTGAGAAGCTCTTCTGCTGGCGGTGAGGACCAGGCCTCTCGGCCCTGCTAGAGCTACCTCTTGGCCCCTGGTCGGGGGAAGAGCACAGCACCCTCATGTGTGTTGGTGCCAGCCCTTTTACAGGCTTCCCTTCCTGTTGTTCAATGGTCTCTCTCCCTTCCTTGGAAATGGAGCCCAAGCTAGGTCCACCGTGTCCTGGAACATCTCAGTGACTCCCACCCACTGTTTCTCTGCCCCTCTCGTGGCCTTGTCCGTCTGGACACCCCAGTAAAAGGCTCCTCCGAGAGCTTAGGTATGGCTCAGTGCCTGAGCAAGTGTCTAGCATGTGCGAGGCCTGGGTTCCATCCCAGCATCACAAAAACAAAGCAACTGTCCTGCAGGTCAGTCTTTGGGAAGGGCTTAGAAGGACTTCCAGCCCACGCTGTCAGCCCCTGCTGGCCACACAGACCCCTGGGGACTGGCCCTAGCAATGGTCACATACACAGATGCTGACTGTTCAAACGGGGACACCTGCCGCAGTGCCTCTGCATGCTGAAGGGCAGTGAACTGGCTGCCGGGGAGAACGAGGCTCCCGGGCCAGAGGGAAGCCCAGAATAGCCCCCTACAGGAAGGACAGGACAAGACAGTCCCTGAAGGTTCCTACACCTCTTCTTCTAACTGGGTAATTCTGACTTAGTTAGAAAAAGTTCAAGTATTTTTCAGGTTTGCAAAGAACACCTTTCAGTGTCACCCAGTTCTTTGCCCCCATTTCTTTCAGTTTTGGGGGTTGAACCCTGGGCCTTTGCCCTGAGCTACATCCTCAGTCCTTTGTATTTATTTATCTTTATTTTTTAAATGTTTGAGACGGGGTCTCGCTAAGCTGTTTATTTTCCCAGGCTGGGCTAGAACTTTTGATCAGCCTGCTTTGGCCTCCAGGAGTGCTGGGATTACAGGTGTGCACCACCACATCCAGCCAGTTCTTTGCTCTTTTGTTGGCAACTATCCTCTGCTTAAGATGGCTACAGTCTGCTACGTGAAACAGTAATTCAAGAAAAACTGGGAAGAATCAAGTTTGACTTTCTATGTTTGGATTCAGGTCACACTCTTGGGAGAAGCCTCTTAAATTACTCTCTCTGTGCACAAGGAAAGGCTAAGCAGTCGAGCGTCAGCAAGGGCAAACAGGAGCCAAGCAGAGCTGGGCTAGGGAACGGAATGGGATGAAGAAAAGGATCCTGACTGTGTTTCTAGCCTCCTTTGAACTCAATCTGACAGGTAAAATGATGGAATCACCCTCAAAATCTTCCTTGTAGTGCTGGTAAATCAGGAAAGATCCCGCCATTGGAGACAGCTATATTAAACAGAATTATGAATATCACTCAAAGCCAAATAGGAAGTTTTTGAGCATTTGGCCACTATTGCTCTCAATCTGAAAGCATCAGCACTCCACACTGCCCTGGCTGCTGCAGCCCTGCACAGGATACCCCTGATCTCAAGGAGTCTGCAGTGACTGCTCGGGTTGCAGGACGAGTATCCCCTTGAGACTTCCACATGCTCCATTAATTCGTTAGGTCTCAAAACAGCCCCACTAATTACACTTCTGGATTTAATCCCAAACAGACTTTAAAAAGGGACTCAAGGGGCTGGGGATGTAGCTCAGTGGTAGCCGAGTTCAATCCCCAGCACCCAAAAGGGGGGGAAAAAGTAAAGGAATAATCAGTTTGGGAAGATGAAGATGGCCGGCAGCGATGATCACACAACAATGCAAATGAACTTAATGCTACTACATCGCACGCTAAGAAATGGTTAAAATCATACACTTTATGTAAGTTAGGCATATTTTACCCAAGTTTTGTTTTGGTTTTTTTTTTAATCACTACTTCCAGCCTGGTAAAATAGAGCAAACTCAGGAGCAGGAACTCTTTTTTTTTTTTTGGGTGCTGGGAATCAAACAGGAGTAGGAGTTCTAAGACGTGGGATGTGGGTCCTTCAATGTTCTCAGGTCGTTTTGAGAAGCTGGGCAAGTTCCTTAAACTCTCAGAGTGAGCTGGGCAGTGTCTGTTCTGAAGATCAAAACGGGACGACGGGAGGTGCCATGCGCCAGGGCCACTTTAACACAGGCTGCGGGGGAGAAGCAGCAGAGAAGGTGAAGCCAACCCTCACCTCCTGCACGAGCGGCTGCTGGAACAACGGAATGAGCGGATTCGTCCTCGGAATGTCAATGTGAATCTGAAAGAGAGGCCACATCCAAACACAGAAATGCCGGCGTGTCCCTCAGACAGGTTGTGTACTTCGGGAATGGGAATCAAAGAAGAGCACAATTTATCTTGAGAAAGAACTGACCGACACAGAAAGAAACAAAGCAGTCCCATTTCCTGCCTGATCCTCCACTGCCCCCAAACAGCAACAGCTTCACGACCCCAGAGGCGGGTTCCTCTCACTCCTCTGGGCTGCTGCTTACTGAGCAGTGATGCAGGTGTGTGCCGCTTTTTCAAAATCCTACTCATCAACAGCACAAATGTGCCAGGACAGGGCACCGGGGGGCCTGCTCACGCAGCCAGGACATGTAAGAGATGGGGACGGACCGGGGACTACAGGCCACCGCGGTCGGGTCCAGCTTTGGGGACCTCCCAGGGCCCGTTCACCCATCCTAAAGACAGCAGCAGCAGGGCAGCAGCAGAGGCTACCACAGTCCAGCCAGCTGGAGACAGCTACCCGCCCCACCTCCCCACCCCTGCACTCCTCCGGGCAGGAAGCCGCCAACAGGCTGCAACCTCTGAGCCACGGTGGGCACCTGCGTCCTCCCGTAGTCTCTGGGTGGGGCGTCCCCGAGGCCGGGCTGACTGTTTGCACAGTGAAGTCTGAGAAGCACTGCCACTGACCAGCACGAAAAGCCTCTATCGTCTAATGAGGCTGAAAGCAGAGCTGCTGGATGAACCTTGGAGAAGGGTCCTGGCAATGAACCCAATGCATAGCCTGGGGATTCGTGAAACCTCCACCTGGGGTGCTACCGGTGACTGTACCCTGCCCAGGTGACTGACAAGCAGAAGCAGCAGGGCTGCACCTGTCTGTAGGTGTCCTGGTGATGCTCCTCGTTTCGAGAGTCGTAATACTGCTCAATGAAGCCAAAATACTCCTCACGCTTCCGCTGCAGGGTCAGCTTCCGCCGCTCCGTGTTCGCTGGGAGGTAGCCCTGCAGACAAGCCTGCCATCAGCTGGGGACGGATGCTGGCTAGGCGAGTCCTTAACCTTATTTCAGCCTAAACAGTGGCTTGGAGATGCTTAAAGGAGCAGAGGGAAAGCTGCCAAGAGGACAGGCAAACCCCTCCCGGGTGCTGGCCATACAGTGTTTGCTTCACTCGGTGTAGTCCACAGGGACAGAGGATGCCGGGTGATTCCCCAGGCCGTGTGCTCCTAGAGCTGGCACCATGGAGGGCAGATGGAGCCAGTAGGGGCATGGCCTGAGTCACAGCCGGCACAGTGCTGTCCCAAGGGTCACGTTATCAGTCCTCAGTTGTAAAGTGGGTTCCGGCCACCTGGCTATTCCCACTGAGAAAG
Organism: Hystrix cristata; assembly: GCA_004026905.1. Lineage (NCBI taxonomy): Eukaryota > Metazoa > Chordata > Mammalia > Rodentia > Hystricidae > Hystrix > Hystrix cristata. The sequence goes on along the minus strand of PVJO010002537.1, from coordinate 44,478 downwards.
GACTGACACTCAGGGCGGGGCTGGGGGTCACCTGTCTGGCTCCATCCTGCCTCCTCGGCTCAGAAGGCCGAGACCATGACCTTGAGAGTCAGCTCTCACTCGTCTCCAAGCCTGCGAGCAAGGGCATCCGCCCACCTGCACATGCCGGCAGCCCAGAGAGGCTGAGACTGCAAAGAAGCGGACGGCAGCCCCAGCTGTTCTGCACAGTGGAAAGAACTCACCGAGAGGAGTCTCCAGGTCACCGGCCGGACCTCCCTGGGAACTCCTGGCCAGCTGCACTTCCTCAGTTCATCTGAAAACAAAAGAGCCTTCTGGGATTAGATCCTCCCACAGGGGCCCTGGAACAAACCCACCATTCATGTGAGGAGACCGCCACCGTCACGCCACCGCTAAGCCCAGGGACAGCTCCACCGCAGCCCTGAGCAGCCACCGAGGCAGCTGAGAAGTGAGTGCAAAGGACCCGGGTTCGGATTCAGGAAGCGTCTCCCTGAGGCAGGCGAGACAAAGCCAGAGGAGCTACACTATGTCTACAGGCCTGAGAAACAAGTCCCATCTAATTTGGTCCCCGGTCTCTAGCAACATCCTCTGCCTTATAACTGTGTGTCACTGCCCTCGGCGCCCGGCCAGCAGAGGCTGGAGGAGCAGAAGGAAGGATAAAGAGCGCTCGCTCCCGGGCCTCTGAGAAGTCCAGGTGCCAAGAGCGCCTACCCCGCCTGGACTCACCTAAGTCAGTGTTGTGGCTGGAAAGAAGCTGGCGGAATTTCTCTAGGCGGGTTTTCTCCCGGACCGTCATGGGTGGTGCTCCGGAAGCATTCTGGTCCGAGATCCGGGCGACGAGGGGGATGATGGGTCGGAGAGGGAGTGACTGCTGTTTGTGGAGTGGGTTCCTCAGGCATGTGTCACCTGGGATCATTTGAAGAGAAACAGAAGGGCTGGCTGATGAATGAGGATCGGCAGAAACCTCAACCCTGCTGTCCCGCATCAGCCTCCTGCTGCAAGGCTGGACTGTGCCTATGCTCGCCCGTGCGCCCGCTTGAGGACCCTGGGGAGGGACAGTGCGGCGGGGTCCCAGCAGACCCCAGACACTGAGGACTCCAAGTGCAGCGGGGAACCTCCCTTGGGGCCTAAGAGCAGGCTGCTCACCACAGCCCCAGGCCTGCCCGGCACCCCGAGGCCGAGCGACCAACTGCCCTGCATGACTCTAACCTGTCCCGGGGTCACCACAGTGGGCCTGCATTTCCTGTGCTGCCACACTGCCCACCACAAGGAACAGCTTTGACTTGTGCCACTGTGTGACTGCAGTAAAGGGACACAGACTCTTGCTGAACTCCGTGTCTGGCTCCAGACACTTCTAAAGCAGATGGTGGTAGGAGGAGCGCGCGGCAGAGGACAACCACTCACTGAGTGCCTGCCACATGCAAGGCGTCACACAGGTCACTTATACAGGGCCTCTTATGTGGTCCTCACAACATATGGTGAGAACTGAGACCTACTTCACAGGTGAGGAGACCACAGCCTGGAGAAGGGAAAGTAATTCTAAGTGACGGCTGAGATGACACTTCAGGTGTATGTAATGTCTGACTCCAAAACGCTTATTTACTTTATTTCCACAAAGAAAATTCAGCTTTCAGCCGGGAATGGTAGCACATGTTTGTAATCCTAGCACTCGGGAGGCTGAGGCAGGAGGATCACTGCAAGTTCGAGGCCAGCCTGGGCTAACATAGTGAGCTCAAGGCCAGTCTGAATTACAGAGCAAGACCCTGTCTCCAAAAACCAAAAACCAAAAAGAAAAGAAAGGAAAATTCAGCTTTTAAGTAGGCCTGTTCTTTCATGATTGTTTCATACTCTTCTTATATCTGGGCCTTAAAAAGCAGTGGTCACAGAAAAAACAGCGAATACTAATCAGGCAGCACTACTAGAAGGCCTACAAAACTGCTCCAGGATGCTCACTGGGCTGCCTGCAGTAACAAGCGGGGGCTAGAAAATGCGGGCCACCCACTGCAGAGCCAGGACAGACACACACCACTCATTCCTCCACAAGAGGGGTCCTGGCTACACACAGGCAGCCTTCCCCACACTGGGAACCTCTGGAGACCCCCAACCGTGAGGAGCAGACACTTCCCGCAGCCCAGAGCTGTGGCCACTGCTAATCAGCACCAAATGTCTGTCTGGGCAGGGCGCTGATGGTTCAAGCTGGCACCAGAATCAGTGGGGGGAAATGACTGCAGAGTGACTGTCCAGACCTGGCAGCTGGATCGTGTGACCACAGGCTCAGTCTAAGGCTGTTCAAGAAATTCCCTTAGAAGTGGAGCCAGAACACACTCCAGGCCTCTGAAGCTCGACTTCCTTTTCATCCATTAGCAGCCAGCTGTTTTGACTTTCACTAGAACCACAGCACTTCCCCCTCCAGCTCAGAATAACCTGCTTCCACAAAACCCCACAGGGCAACATCACACACAGCACAGGAAACTTAAAAAACTCCGCTGAAAGTCCTTACATTTCTTACAAATCCGCCACCGCTCCAGCCAGTCACTGAGGCCAGTTTCCTGAGAAGAACGAGGACAGGCCTGCCCCACCCACCCAACCCAATGGGCATGTGTGACGGCTGGAGAGCTGTGACCTGGTGCCTTCCAGCATATGCCGCTGCCTCTGCAGTAACAGGAAAAAGACCACTTCATGCATGTGACTGTTCCCTGGGGCTAAGCAGGTCAAAGGGCCATGCCCACCATCTGTGAAACCCAACCACTAAGAGCTTTAGAGGCATTTGCCAATATTCCTAAACCTAAAGCAGTGCAGAGCACTCTAACCATGAAGGTTCTGGCCCCACCCAGGGAAGGGCAGCAGGAACAGGAGATGGCAGCAACAGCTGGGGGTCAGAGGTACAGGCCCAGGCCACAGGGAGGGCAGGACAGCTTAGGTCAGGCTTGGGCTTGTGTTGTGCCATTCCCCCGGGAGACCTGAGTGATGCCCTAAAGAGAAACTGTTTGGGTTCTGAATGCACTGCTGGGGAGGCTGAGGCTGCCAGGGGAGAGAGGACTTACTGGAGTTTCTGGAGAGCTGGGCATCACTGCTGGACTTTATGACCTTGTAGCTGGCGGGGACGTCAGATGTCGTCGATTGGGACCGTTCTGGCTTTACTCGCAGCTTGCTGTGGTTTTCCAGGACTTGGGCTGCAGTTGCCAAAGCAACCTTTGAGTTCAGAGTCTGGAAAGAAGGTGAAGAGAAGTCTTCTTCCTCATCATCGCCAATGTCCCAAGCGTCACTGGTGTTCCGGGCAAACTCATGAAAACTGGAGGCCTTCTTACTCTTCAGAGGAACTGTGTTCGCTTTGGACCGGTCTTTAATGAAACTTCAAGAAAGGAGACACCATTACCCACGACCGCCGCACATGCCTGACCACCTTCACAAGTATGCCGTGCAACATTAATAGTAATGTAACGAGCGACCCCACACGCAATCATTACCTTCTTCACGCAGAGACTACCCACACCCACTGTTCATCCAGACGCACCCAGACCGCCTACTGAGCAGTCAGAGGTGACGCAGACAATGTCCCAAATTTCCCAGGTCGCCTGTGCGCCCCCAGCCCCCTCACACGTGCTGGGACAGAGGTGAGGAACTGCTGCCAGGCCAGAGGATGAAAATGGGTGTGGGTTCTCCAGGATCCGCTTCTGTGGCAGTGACTGGCAAGGTGCCAGATGGTGGGGCCCCCTCGGCTGGAGTACCTGAGGGATGATGAGGAACACAGCCCCGTCTACCCTACACCACCCCATTTAGTACACAAAGCACAAGTCAGCAATAAACCTTGGTTGTGTTAGTCCACTGAGAGTTCAGTGTATGTCACAGCAACATCACCTAAACTAGCCCTTACAGCAGGCACAGGCTTCTGAGAAAAGAAGATAATTCTAATAGTTCATATATGTGGGCTTAAGCACCAAAGCAAACACATTCCTTTTTTTCTTTTTCTTTTTTCCAGTACTAGGGATTGAACCCAGAGATGCTCTACCACTGAGCTACATCTCCAGCCCTTTTTTTATTTTTTATTTTGGGACATGGTCTTGCTAAATAGCCTGGTTGGCTTTAAACTTGTGATCTTGTTGCTTCGGCCTCCTGAGTAGCTGGGATTACAGGGATGTGCCACTGTACCTGACTAAAACATTCCTTTTTAAAATGATGTTGAGCTGGGATTTAGCTCAGTGGGTAGAGTGCTTGCCTAGCAAGTGCAAGGCCCTGAGTTTGATCCCAGCACCAGAAAAAAAAAAAATGATGCTACCAGGTGTGGTGGTACACACCTGTAATTCCAGCACTCAGGAGGCAGAAGCAGGAGGATCTCCACGAGTTCAAAGGCAGCCTGGGCTACACAGTGAGTTCAAGGCCAGCCTGAACTACACAGTGAGACCCTGTCTCAAGAAAAAATAATGAATGAATGAATGAATGAATGAATAAATAAAGTTAAAGTCCTCTGGTAGCCTAGCGGCAAGTTTGGTGTTTTTTGTCTTTAAGACTTTTTTTCCTTTTAGCAAAGTGAAGGTACCTTCAGGATCAACATATTTGCATGTAACAGGATCTGGCCTAAATTTTAAAAAGTCTGTTTGTGTTTCACTGTGTTTATTTTTTTTTTATTTTTACCAAGAACATGTATTGGTACATTGTATACATAATGATCATAATCAACATGCACTGTGTTTATTTTTAACATTATTTTCTATTTATGGCAAATGATATTGAGTTTCCATTTAGAGAAATGATAAGGTTTTTTTTTTTTTAAATCTGAGTAACAAAAACGAGTATTTTTTAAAATATACGTACTAGTATAAATAGGGCAAAAACATACAAAGACAGCCTGTGGCTGAAGTCTGGAAGACACTGGACGAATCCACCGAGGACAGAGGCCTCATCTGATTCTCCCGACCTCCCAGTCTGGCCCAAGTCGCGCCCTCAGCGTCTGCGGCCTCTATTCTGGTTGCAGGAACCACCCGATGGGACATTTCTGGCTGTCTCATCTAACAGCTGGCAGCCCACGGACAGGGACGCAGAGGGGCAGTCCCTGGAGGTGACAGGAAATGGACTGGAACACACAGCACGGACACCACTCAAATGCTCACTGCCCCGGCAGCAAAGTGGGGCCGCTCCAGAGAGCAAACTCGGCTCCGTGAGGAGAGCTAAGTCCCGCTCTGAAAGGCAGAATGGGTGGTCTGCTAAGCTGGTTCATACTCACATGGTTCAGCACCGACTGAAAAAGACAGTTTTGATTACTAACACAGTCTGGTTAACCTCAATAGCTCATCAAAATGCCCCCACTACAAACTCCAAAAAAGGGGTACATTATCACTATGGGCCATGTGTGATGGAACACACTTGAGATCCTGGCTTCAGGAGAGGCTGAGACAGGAGGATCTCAAATTTGAGACCAACCTGAGCAACTCAGTGAGAAACTGTCTTGAAAAACAAAAAGGGTTGGGCACATAGCTCAGTTGTACATCATCCCTGTATTTGATCCTCAGTACTGGAAAAAAAGAAAAGAAAGGAAATCACTAAGGCATTACTTTCAAACACTAGCCTCACACAGAGAAAAGGAAATGGATCGAACAGAGAACACAGGGACATAGTTCATACAGGTTGGAAGCAAGCAACAACTCTTCACCTAGCACCTTAGCAACAATGTAAAGAATTAGTCTCTTCAGTGCTGAGCAGGTGCCAGGAACCCAGCTTTCTGGGTTGTAGTGTTGTGGGGTGGGGGGAATCCTCTGGAAAGCAATCCCACAATATCCACGTGCCTTAGAATGGTTCATTATTTCTGACCATCAAAAAATAATCAGATGCAGATAAAGATGATCTACAAGAAAAAAAAAAAAAGATGATCTACAACAGTTTGAAAAGTAACTACTGTTAACTTATTTCAGGTAAAAATTGGAAACAAAATAAACATCTAGAATTAGAAACGATTAAATAAATTAGAGCTACCATGAGGAATGTTACACTGCCGTTAAAAATTCTACCTTGTTTGATCCAGCTGGGTTGCTCCTGGGTACATCCTGAAAGATCTAAGGATGCTGGACTATAGTGACACAGGCACACCTGTGTTTATGGCAGGATAATTCACAAGAGCTAAGCTATGAAAACAGCCTCAATGCCTGTCAGCAGAAGAATGGATACAGAAAACGTGGCGTATATACACAATGGGATATTATTCCACCACAAAGAAGAATGCAGCCATGTCAGCTGCAAGCAAATGTATGGAACCTGAGACCATCATACTAAGTGAAGTAAGTCAGACACAAAGTTAAATATCACACGGTTCTCCTATGTGAGACACCTAAAATATAAATGAATGAATGAATAAAACAGAAATGATAGGAAACAAGAAGGCAAATTCTGAGTGATGAGGAAGGGGATGAGGAAGAGGTCAAGGAGAAGGAAATAAAGAGATTGAAAATAATGAGATTATGTTATATTCATGTACCAATTCCCCAAAATAAACATCACTATGCTGTACTGCAAACATATAATAATCAAATATTAACAATTCTATCTTAAAGGCTACTGAATAATACTAAAAAATAATCTCACTAAAGTAAAAAAAAATAGAATTCTTACACATTTCTTACCTCTATATTTTCAAGGGGTGCCGGAGATTGAACTCAGGACCTTGCACCTCCTAGGCAAGTGCTCTACCACTGAGCTACATTCCCAACCCTTGATTTCTATATTTTAAAAAAAGGATATGCATAGAAAAGATGAGGAAGAAAATACTTCAACATGTTAAGAGGGCTTATCTTTAGGCCGTAGGATTATGGGTGATGCTGAATTTCATTTTTATACTTCTCTGAGTTAGTCACATTTCCCAGGATGAGCATTGACTCTAATAAGTAGCACAGGTTGTTTAGTTGGCCTTCATCAGCCCCCTTAGAGTAAGAGTACTCCTGAGCCTATCGAAAGAACAGTCAGAAACGAACACGAGCTCTAAGAAAAGAAAACCAAAGCAGCGCAGAGCAAATATCTGCAGGATAAAATCCACTTGTGGACTCAGAGGCCAACCGCTGCTCTGCAGACAGTGGAGGCCGCCCTGTCGCGTCATGGAGCAATGGGCAGGTGCCTGGGAAGCCTCGCCGGCCGCGGGCCCCGTGCACAGCGTGGCTCCCTGTGCTCCTCCGCGGAGGCCATGCGTACATCAAGGGCACATGAGCACTGGAAGTTTTGAGGACTCTTAAACCAAGAATCAAGAAGCTCAACTTCAGGGCTAGAGGTGCTACAAGGTGGGAGAGCGCTTGCCCAGCATGCACAGGTTCTGGGTTCATCCACAAACAGGAACGAACACTGAAGGAGTCGATCAGCAAGTCGGTGGGCACAGGGATGTCTGCTATACTTTCCTTAATACTTTTTATGCATTTGAATATTTTTCTGTATTTTTGAAGCAGATGAGGATTTGACATAACTGAAGTAGATTCAGAGTAGAGCCAGCGTGGTGGACCTGCCTGTGACCCCAGCACTTGAGACACGAGGCAGGAGGGCGGCAAGTTCAAGCCCATCCTGCACGACTTAGGGAAACCCTGTCTCCAAACTAAAGACAGCAGCTGGAGATGCAGCTCAGTGCAAAGGCCCTGGGTTCAATCCCCAGTTCTGAAAAAAATGAATATAGTCCAACGAAGACTTGCAGACACAAAATAGAACACCACATTCCAACATGAGAGAGAGGAAGGCGGGAGAAGGCTGGCATTCTCTGAGACGGGAAGACACGAGATTAAACACGGACCATCCTGAGACTGCCGGAAAACATTCCAGGGACCCCTACCAAGTCCACGGAACCCAAACACCAAACAACCAATCCAAGGATCAGCTCTGTCCTGAGGAAAGAAGCTGCATTGCCTACGAAAGGGTAAGAGTCAGGGAAGAACCAGGTGTGAGAAGGACCCCAGGATGAACGGGGAGAGCAAGCAGTGAAGGGGCCCAGGCCTGTGATCCCTGCTACTCCAGAGGCTGAGGCAGGAGAGCCAACCTCAAAGGAAGAAACAGAGGGAGGGAAAGCAAAGAAGAAAGAAAAAGAAAATATACTGTGGCTCACCACTCGAAGGCAGAGAGATCTACAGACCAAGCCAAGGATTTTTTATGGCTTTGAAGCTTTCCAGTGTTTACTGATGTCATTCTCTCCAGAGGCAACAGAAAACTGCACACATGCGTGGAGAGAAGGGCTGACACCGCCACAGCCAGGCGCCAGCCCTGCGCTTACCTCTCTAGGGCCCCTTTCTCTGCCCCGCTCACGAACAGGCTGAGGAGGTCGGCAGGCGGTCACTGCTGCTGCAGAAGCTGGGAGGTCACAGGAGAGCAGGCAGGGGAGCGGCTGCCCTCAGGCCTGCCTGCCCAGGGCCGGCACATGCTCACCAGCTACTGTATAAGAGAAGGGTTTCAAAAGAGGATGCAGGCCAGGAGGGTCTGTGCCACTGAGAGGAGGAACTGTCAGAGCATAACAGGCCCCTCTCACCCCGAGGGACACTTGCTACTCAGGGTGGCTGAGTGGCAGACAGGAAAGCCTGCATGTCTGGGGAGGGGCCTCGGGAAAAAAGGCTGCAGCACACTATTAATCCAGGTGACTCCGGCTGGGGTGCTGCAGAGTGGGGCTTTCGGCGCACAGCTGCCTCATCTTAACTCAGAGAAGTCACACAATCTGCTCAAGGTCACAGCGCTTGCAAGGGCCAAAGAAAAGGAGACGCAAGAAGTCCAGGTGACTAAAACCTCAGAAATGTAATAAACTGCACATCTGAATGAGACCTGGTGAAGGATATTCTGGAAAAGAGTGGCCACAGGTTATACTAGCTAGGAACACAGAAGTTCCATCATCCAGCCAAGTGCATACCTCTAGTTGCAGCATTCTGAGAGGGTGAGGCAAGAGGACAGCACCTGGAGCCCAGTCTGGGCAATTCACAGCTTTAGCAAGACCCTGTCTCAAGTAGAAAATAAATAAAAAGGGCTGGGGGAGTACCCCAGTGCACAGGCCCTGGGCTCAAGCCTAGCACTGGAGGAAAAACATTCAATAATGTGATAAAATGAAACCCTTTCACTGATATGGTTGTACTGCTATTTTTTGATGACAGATAATATTTGTACAGATTTATGAGGATGTTGCAACAGAGGTTTATAGAAAAAATGCTTAAAACTATTCAATTTTTTTGAGATAGAGTCTCGCTGAGTACGACTTGCTTTGAACTCACTGTGGAGCCCAGGCTGGCCTCAAACTCTTGGCAATCCTCTGTCCTTAGCCAGAGTGTTGGAATTACAGGTGTGCACCACCATGCCTGGCTGATACTATTTAGTAAATAGGTGAAGCAACTGGAGAAATTTAGCAATATTCAAATGAATCTAATTATTTAGTAACTAGTACTAGGTTTCATGTGAACTAGTTTTCTGACTTGGAAGAGAGACCTATCATACTTTATATCAATTAAGAACCCTGTCATACCATCGAGCGGCCAAGAGGGCTGCTCAGCAATGAGACCAATTTTATTGGAGTGATAAAAATTATTGCAGGTGACAGTCTCACTAACAGTAATAATCAGGCAAATTGAAGTCAATATACACAGACAGGGAATGACTTACGGTGTCCATGCAGCTAGATAACCGAGGACCCGATGTCCAGGCCTCCACTGTGATGGGGATCAGCCACACGGTAATTAATGACAGCCCCAAGTGGAACGATAATCATGTAGAGGAAGAAGCAATAAAAATGTCCCAACAAAGGCACTAAACTAAGGGCCATAAATGTTTTATAGCAGCAATCTGGAATTGTAAAATGGTCTGGCGCAGACCTAGATGTCGCCTGCGCTATAGACTCTGTGGAGCACTGATACCAAAGCCCTACATACATGGAAGAGGGAAGCGATTAATTCAGCGACAATTCCTCCCTGGCTACAAAGCTCAGCGAGGACTTTCCCTGCAAGTACAGCTGCCACCCTGCTGCAAGTCGGGGAAGCCGGCCTCACGTTGCTAACAGGTGGGAAACAGAAGCCTAGAAAGTTCCCTTGGCTGTCTGGGACATGCGACACTCCTGAAGCTGCGCCCTGAATGCAGAAGGCAAGGAAACTCAGTTCAGGACAGGTGCAGACAAGGTATGGTGACCCTCATCCAGACATAATAACATGGGCTGGGACCCAATGTTTATCAACAGAAGATGGGGGATGCCTATGTCAGCCACATGTTTATCGAGTGCAATTATAAAATGTGCTAAGAGGCTGAGGATTTAGCTCAAGTGGTATAGTGCTTGCCTAGCAAGCACAAGGCCCTGAGTTCGATTCCCGGCATCCCCCCCAAAAAAAGTCCCAAAACAAATAAAATGTGCTAAGGATGGATCTACAAGCAATCAACTCCTGGTTGGGATTGAAATCCTTCTGACAACAAGTATTTAAGCTTCTGATGCTTAAATGATAAAGATCATTGCAGTGGGCCACTGGGAGGGTGTCAGGCAATCTCTGGCCTGTCCCTCAGGATGACAGTGAGCTGCCACAGCAAACTGGGCATAGGGGCACACACCTGTAATCTCAGTGCTTGAGAGGCTGAGGCAGGAGGATCCCAAGTTTGAGATCAGCCTGGGCTGCACAGTGAGTTCAAGGCCAGCCTGAATTTTATAGCAAAACCATGTCCCAAAGGGGAAAAAAAGCAGGAAACAGGTAGTAGCTGCAAAACAGATGCTTCCTTACTGAATGATCTCTGATCAAAAGAGCCAACCTTTCCATGAGCCCCATGATGCTCTCTATGCCTTGTCCACCAGAACCAGTGAAGTGGGCCACCCTAGCCTGTCACAGGATTCCCAAGGGATGAAGGGAAATGGCTTTGCAACCCCCAACACCTGCCCTTCCAGCACTGTCACTCACTCGGCATCTGGCTCCTGTGCAAGGGAAAAGCAGGGCCAGGGAGACTGTCCACAAGGCTAACAGACCAGCTCTTCCTCAGCAAAACCGAATGGGGCTAGGATGAGGCTCAGGGGAAGAGGACCACTTGCCCAGCATGTGTGAAGCTCTGGATTCAGTCCCTAGTACCACAAACAAAACAAAAGGCCAAAGTGCACTGTGTAGTCTGGAAGTCCCCCAAAGACACAGACTGCGGGCTGAGCCTGAGCTGCCGTGTGCAGGGCTGGGGCCTGAGAGGGCGTGATTGTGAGGGCTCTGACCTCATCCGTGGATTCCCCACTGAAGGACATGAAGCAGAGTGAGCTGCTAGGAGGCAGGCCCTGTGGGAGGAAGTAGGCCCTGGGAACAGGCTGGAGAAGGGCCCTTTCCTCTCCGCTCTGCTGCCTGGCTGCAGGGGCGAGTAACTTTCCCCACCACAGCCTTCTGCCTCGCCACAGCCTTAAGGATATGGAGCTTACCATGGACTGGGGCCTCTGAAACGCTGAGCCGAGATAAATCCCTCCTCTTTACTGAGTTTTTAGTTATCTGGCCACAGCAACAGAAAGCTGATTAACACACTACATAATGGCAGCATCACACACAAATCACAGAAAGGGGCTCCCCTGAGAAGAGCTAATACAAGATGCAAACCAAGGACCATGAAAGAAAAATCTGCTGTTTAAGTAGAGAGGATTTTCATTCCTTCATTCTATAAGTGTTTCTCCTCAGTACCCACTATGTGCCACGTGCTCTTCTAGGTGCTAAGGGAAGAAGTGGTGAACAAAACGAGGTACCCTAGCCAAGAGAGTAGTGCATGCCTGTAATCCCAGATACTTGGGAGGCTGAGACAAGAGGATCATTTGAGCCCAGGAGTTCAAGGCAGCCTGGGTAACATAGTGGGAGCCCATCTTAATAACAAAACAAAACAAAAAGCCAAGCACGGTGGAATGCACCTGTATTCCCAGCACTTCTGAGGCTGCGGCAGGAGTACTGCCATGAGTTTGAGGCCAGCCTGGACTACACGGTGAGATCCTATCTCAAGAAACCAAAAATAATTAAACAAAACAAAGCAAAGCCCTTGCCCTCAAGGAAGTTATACTGTAGTGGTTTCTTACCTAAATATTATGCATCCTACAGAAAAGAACGGCAGTCATGCCTCCACAGTAATTCAGGAGGTTGTACCTTACCCACACTCACCAAATCACACAAAAACAAGTTGGTAGAATTATAGAAAGGACGCTACCTTCCGCTATGTTATTTAAAAAATATTAAAATACTAACAATGGAAGAATTAAGCCATATTATGTACAGGTACAAATTCTCTATGATGAATGTGATCATTATATATGACAAATAAGTGCAAATAAAAATTTTCTAAAATAAAATAAAATTTTAAAAAAGAACAAAAAAACTAACAATCCATATTTGATCTGGCATTTTTCTAGATATTCAAACTATTTTAATGCACATTATCTTTTTTCGTTTTCTTTTCTTTTCCTTTTTTGGGGGGGAGTACGGGGATCAAACTCAGGGCTTGTGCTTACAAGGCAGGCGCTCTACCACTGAGCTAAATCCCCAGTCACTCTTTTTTCTTTTTTTGAGCAACTTCACTTATTTAGAGCAGCATAAGCGTCACAACAAAACCAAAAGGAAGGGATAAGAGATTTCCTGTGCACCTCCGCCCCCACCCACCCACACCCCACTGCACACCTGGGCACACTGCTGGGTGTGCCGACAGCGCAACACCCTCAGGCTCCTGAGTGTGTCAGAGAACACGCTGTGTTCACTCTTGGTGCTGTGCAGCCCATGAGCCTGGACAACACGTAAGGACACGAACCCGCCACCGCGATATTTGCCCCAGGCGTCCTCTGTGCTCGGCCATTCACCCCTCTCCTCACCCTGCAGCCCTGGCAACCCCTGACCCTCTCACTGTCTCCACAGTCCCGCCTTTTCCAGAATGTCACAGAGCTGGAATAAAAATCACACATTACCTTTATTTCCCCACTGACTGTGAAGGAAGAAAGGGCAGATGTTACCTCCCAAAGCGTTTGGTGTTTGTTGCAAACAACAGCTTTCCCTGAAACAAGTCTCTAAGATTAAGAACACCCAAAGAGCTGGGCCACACACCTGTAATCCCAGGACTGGGGGGCAGGTGGATCACCGCAAGTTCAAGGCCAGCCTGGGCTATATAGTGAGTTCGAGATCTGCCGGAACTGCACAGTGAGACCTCATCTCAAGAAAAAAGCACCCAAAGAAACTCTGAGAAGGTGACCCATGACCTCATTTAAAGTCACTGTGGCCAAAGCATGGCCCAGCGGAGAAAGGTGTGCTAAAGCAACCCCGGGGATGGATGCACACCCACACAACTTGGGTCTCACCACAGTCACTGCTGTGTTTTGAAAACAATGCAGTAGAGCTTTACCAGAAAAATAGCTTCCAGGAAACTTCTAAATGTGTGCGGGGCCTGGGATTTCTTGAGTGTGTCATGGAAAGAGGTCCTGAAGAGTGCTGGCCGACAGCTGTCTGTTCACCCTGGTTCTTAGAGTGCAAACGTGGGAGAGGGAACAGTCCTACTTCTATTCAGAAGCAGTGAGCCCCAGAAACCTGATGTCCAGCTGGAAGATAGGGAAGAGACCATCGGTCATCTGGTTTCAGGGATAATATTTAAGCCAAAAAGAACTTTTGAAGCACGGCTTGGTGGCACATGCCTTAATACCACTACTCTGGAGGCTGAGGCTGGAGGGTTCCAAGTTCGGGCCCAGCCTGGGCAACTGAGTGACTTAATGAGGCCCTGACTTAATATAAAAAAAAATAAGAAGGGGCAGGGTGTGGTAGCACATGCCTATGATCCCATCACTCGGGAGGTGGAGCAGGAGGATCACCTGCAAGTTCGAGGCCAGCCTGGGCTGCATAGTGAGCTGAAGGCCAGCATGAACTACACAGTGAGCCCTGTCTCAAAAAAAGAAAAAGAAGGGCAGAGGACGTAGCACTAGGTTCACTCCTCAGCAATCCCCCCAAAAAAACCTTTAGAAAGAGCTTTCCCAGTTAGTATTGGACCTTTGGAGGTAAGATGGCTGTTCACCTTCTGGTCCAGAGGGCAGAGGAAACGGTGCAGGGTGATGGAAAAACATGGATGGATGGATGGATGGAAGGAATAAAGTCCTGACTTACTTTTTGCTGAGTCGAGGGTCCAAAGGAGGGTGTTGTGCTCCATACACAGGCTGGATACTGAAAGCAAGAAAAAAGAAAGAAGCAAGTCGTCAGGACATGGAGCACACTGGCCAAGTCCCAGAGCTGGAGGAACCTCGAGAAGCAGGCTACCTCCAAGAATGACTCCACCAAGCTGCGCCCAGAGCAAGCTACCCCTCGAAGTAGGGGTCCTGTTGTGCTCAGTTTCCCCCGCAGACTCTCACTGCCTTATAAACCCAACTGTCAGGAAATGCTATCTGCAAAGGTGGACACAGCAGGGCTCAAAATGCCAGCTCCAGCGTCCAGCACCACCGTGAACCTGCACTGGCCCGTCTGACTCCTCTGAACCTGAGTCCTCACCTGGGAGGCGGGCACGTCATCTGCCTGCGAGGCTCTGGGCCACAGGACAGGGAGCAGAGCTGCGGAGCAAGGGCAGAGCCCCCAAGGGCCGCGCCCCACAGGGTAAGGAGGCAGGACCGCGTCCCTGACCACAGGGAGAACGGGGTCTGCACCCCACAGGCCGGGAGCCCCACTCCCAAGATCCCAACAGAAACAGACCGGCCATGTGTCAGGAGACAGGCATGATACTTGGCTCTTACCCCAACCTAGAATAATTCAGTTGCCCCTCCACGGGAAATAGAGAAGTAAACTGCAATCTGCTCATGGAAAAGAACACCACGCATCAATGAAACAGACAAACAGGACTGCGGGCAACAACGAGGATGTGTCTTACAAGCGTCATGTATGGCAGAAGCAGCGAAGCATAAAGAGTAAATACTGTGCTGTACGGTTCTACTCAGAGTCACCACCACTGGCAAAAATAACTGCCATTGTTGGGCATGCATGCATAGCATTAGTAACGTTTTAAGCAAGCAAGGACTGCTGAAAAGAAGGGTGTGGCCCTGTCAGAGAGGCACAATTGTATTTTAAAATAGACACAAAAACTAAGACAAATAATATAAGCAACTAAAAGCTGACAGAGAAGAAGGAGCAGGAAATAAATATTTTCCTCACTGCTCATGGTAGGGAGTCAATAAATATTGTCAGAAGAAATACACTGTAAATTCCAAGCACAGTCATTAAAATAAAGAGATACATGCCTATAATCCCAGCCCTCTGAGAGACTGAGGCAGGAAGGTCACAAGTTCGAGCACATCTCAGCAACTTAGCAATTTAGCGAGATCCTGCCTCAAACTACAGTATGAAAAAGGCTGAGGGTGCAGCTCAGTGGTAGAGCACTTGCCTCATGCACGTGAGGTCCTGGGTTTGATCCCTAACACTGCAAATAAATAAATAATTGTATATCTTTTCAAAAGAATGAGGCATAACATAAACTACTAACTGAAAAAAGACGCAAACACTATATGCATATGGCACCGTTCTTGCAAAAATCGTGAACGTGTACAGTCCGCCCATACTGCTGTGCAATAAGGATGCTGTGGCGTTAGGGCAGCGGCCAGGACACGGCTGCTGCGGGTGGAGGAGGAGCCGGTTCCCACGGCCCACTCTGGCACTTCCCGATTTAGCAGAGTGCACGAGTTCCGCCTGTGTCTGAAGAGGTCACCGGTGTGAATCCTGGCGCAGGGCCGGCAGGGTCATGCTTCCCGGGAGCAAGCAGCAGCGGCTGAGGAGGTTAGACCGCCCAGACCGCCACCAGCACAGTGCCAAATCGCCGACTGCCTTCTGCTTCCCTTATTCATAATGCTGAGCCTTCCACCACTGAATAACAGAACAAGTTACTAAGTACTTTGTTTTATGTAACAGAGGTGATCCTGGACATGCTTTTAAATAAAAACATAGATAACTGAATCAATGTCACCTTGATTTCTATGAAAAGTTCAGACATGGCCCCTCTTTCACCGTAACAATCCTGAAACCTCTCCGGAAGGCTCTGAGGTCAACTGTAGACCAGCCACAATACTTACACGACTAGGGAAAGAATTCTGAACAAACAATACTACTCTGATGTGTTTAAAGGGTTTCCTAGGCAGAGGGAAAAGGCAGAGAGAAAACAAGAGGAATGAAAGAGTAAAAGGAAAGCTTGACTTAAAGAGAGAGGACTCAGACAAAACAAAAATTAAAGCACAAACAACCAAAATTACCACAAGGCCCACTGATTTGCACTGTAGCATTTACAAATACACTAAGATGAGTACACAAACTCTCTAAGTCCACAAGTCATCTTTTGTTTGTTTTTTGAGACAGGGTCTCACTGTGTAGTTCAGGCTGGCCTTGAATTCACTATGCAGCCCAGGCTGGCCTCGAACCACAAGATTCTCCTGCCTCAGCCTCCTGAGTGCTGGGATTACAGGAGTGCGCCACCACACCCGGCTACCATTTTAGTAAAATATAAAATTGGGACAAACGCTGCAGGGAGACCTCAACAGACCAGTTAGGTTAGTTGACTGGTCAGAAAAATAGACTCCTTAGATCTCTGTAAAAAGTTTGCCACCTGCCAGTAGCCCATGCAGAGAAAAGCAAACCTAATTATGTAGGCTTCCAGGCCGAGGCCATCAGTTACCTAGGAAGGGGATCTTAACACTGCAGTTGACTCTTTTTAAAAGATGTCAGCCTGATGTGCTTGCACAGCCAGAAAGGCGAAGATAATATCAGAGCCCAGACTGAATTTGTTAACATATTCTTGAACTAAACCATGACGACTCTGAACCTGGAATGCTGTGCATAACAAACCAGCTTATGGCACTTCAAAAGGAACAGGCAAGGAGTTAGAAAAGGAAGAAAACCCAAGTTGATCACCGAAGCTAGATGAAGATGGACTGAGAGAGCCCAGAGATGAAGGTGCTTGACTTCCTGAGGTTATTGGTCACCTCTCAGCCTGCGCCTCCCTACTCCGCCCACACTGGACTCCCAAAGGGCTACTCTCCGCCTTACCTGGCAGTCGCACCTCATCAGCAACTCGTGCCAAACTCTCTTCCCTAATTGGGGTGCTTGTCTATTTTCTGTATCCCCCCACTTTTTCTTTTGAGGCAGGGTCTTGCGATGTAGTTGAGGCTGGCATTGAACTATGTAGCCCAGGCTGGCCTCGAACTCTCAGTGATCCTCCTGCCTCAGCCTCCAGAGTGCTGGGATTATAGGTGCAGGCCACCATGCCCAGCTTACAATGCTTTTCAAAACTGTATCCATCCTGCAACTCTCCCTTCAAATTCTACACTCCCAATGAGACTTTTCTTACTCCTACACCCATATCAACTAATCCGTAACCTCTGTGAGTCGTTCACACACATAAATCAGGGCTTATATATTTTTTAATAAACTAGATTTTTAAAAAATGAACTAGATTTAGATAATACTACAAGGAACACTTGGGTAGGTGTTCAACATCTATCTTAAAAATAAGTCATTAGGGGCTGGGGATTTAGCTCAGTGGTTAGAGTGCTTGCCTGGTAAGCACAAGGTCCTGAGTTCGATCCCCGCACCAAAAAAAAAAAAAAAATAAGTCATTAGGAGAAAAAATAAATAAATAAAAATTTTCTAAAAAGACATTATGGCCAGATATGGTGATACATGCCTGTAATCCCAGCATCCTGGGAGGCTGAGGCAAGAGGACCCCACGTTTGAGACAGGCTGGGCAACTTAGCAAGACACTGTTTCAAAATAAAAAATACCCTGGGATGCAGCTCAGCACAAAGGCCCTGGGTTCTATCCCCAGTACAATACCCCCCACACACAAATAAATAAATAAATAAATAAATAAATAAATAAATAAAAGAGAAATAAGACATTATGATTGGATACCCCTGGCATACTCCTCCCTCCTTTCTTGCTGAAGAAACTACTCTATCGAATATGGCATTTCTGACATTCATTTTTGGTTTGGTTTGGTTTGGTTTTTGAGACAGGATCTTGCTATGGAATTCAGGCTGGCCTCGAACTTGTGGCGATCCTCCTGCCTCAGCCTCCAGAGTGCTGGGATTACAGGTGCACGCCACCACATCCAGCCAGTTCTTTTTTAATGTATTCTCATTTGGGTTGACACACGTTAAGTGTGAGGTATTTATGGGGTACAGTGTGGCATTTCAGTACATGCTCACAACCTACCTGTATTTGTTTCAGGTCTGGGGTCAAACCCAGGCCTCACTCATGACAGGCACACACTCTGCCACTTAGCTGCACTGGTCCCTCCACACATCATTCTACATCTTGCCTTTTTCATTCAGCAAAGTGCTTCCACCCAGCACTACGTTTAGGTTTTTCTGATTACAGAAGTAACATATGCTTGGTGGAAAATGCAGAAAGTCAATCGCACACAGCATCCTCACCAGGGGAAGCTATGGGCCAAGCAGATTTTCAGCTTCTAGAAAGCTGTGATCTTTTTCTGCAGCACCCTGGCCACCTGGCAGAGTGCGACATACACCAGCAGGCGCGTCAAATTAGCAAGTGACTACAAAACCCAGGCTCTGCCGAGGCCAACTCCCGCGGGCCGAGCTGCCACAGAGACAAACTGGCGCAACCTCTGTCGCTTCCTTTACTGAAACCAGCCCTGCAGAATGTCCTGCCCCATTGCAACACAGCAACAACCTGGGTGGGAAAAACCAACAGGTGTCTGGCACGGAGAAAAGAGCTAAAGCAAACAGGAGAATAGAGCTATCCAGTCTAAACACCCCGCATGCTGGCAACAGATTAAGGCTCACACTCACACGTGTGGAAGGCTTCCAGAACTGGGGACCTGTTCTGTGTCTGCGATAATTATCTTCCAGTCACTTACTGTATCAGTGAAAATAGTTCCAAGCCAAGAGGAGGTTGCAATGTACCTGCCCAGACAGGCTGGGACCATTATACTGAGTAGTCTGCTATTAGATTAAGATATGACAGTGACCAAATGACAGAGGCGGTTTCAGTTAAAAACATACAGGTGTCTAAGTCACTCAAGATCAGCCACTTTCCTCAGCATTTCCTTTTCTGGCTGTGCTCTGGGTGGAGCCCAGGACTCCACCACACACGGGGCGAGTGCTCCGCCACTGAGCTACATACATGCCTAGCCCTCAACTTCTCTTAATTAATATGACTTCTTTGACTCTGGTAATAAACACTTTGAGCTCAGACAGGGTGACCTATGCTTGTGAGCCCAGCACTCACAAGCACAGGGAAGCGGAGACAGGAGGATGGCAAATTTGAGCTCGGCCTGGACAACTTAGTGAGACCCTGTCTCAAAGTAAAAAATAAAAAGGGCTGGAGATTCAGCTCAGCATGGAGGCCCTGGGTTCAATCCCCAGAACCAGAAAATACTACTACTACCACCACTGATACTACTAATAATAACAATAGTAAAAATCACTGTGCTTGAAAAGTGGGAAAAGCCCTTCGCAGCAGAAAAGAAGAACAGCGGCAGGAGGCAGGCTCTTGTCTACCTCATCTAGGCATTCGTTCTCACCAGAGCTGTCCACACCGGAGCTGTCCACGGATGGGCTGTGGCGACACAGGGCGTCTTAATTTCAGCAGAGGTTGGAGGAAAGGAGGAGCAGTCATGGGAAAGGCCTTGAACCAAGAGTCAAGAATCACGCAGCAGCTTGGAGCAAGTCACTGCCCTCGCTGCCGGGCTTCTGCAACTCAGTGATCGCAGCCGCCTCAAGAGCTAACACTCACTGTACAATCTCACGACACTCTGCTGTTCCACAGCCAGCCACTTGCTACTTTCAAACGGACGGAATAACACAGCCGCCCTCTGGCCGGTCCCCTCAGATCCACTCCTGTGCATCAGTTACACCGGTGTGCTAGAGAAAAGGTGAAATATCCTGCACATGACTGGGAGCTTCAATACTCAACTGCAGTACCGGTCGGGGCCTCAGAGCTGGCTTAACCCAAGCCTCTCATCCCACAGGTAAGGAAGCTAAGGCTGAGGCAGGAGAATTGAGAGTTCGAGGGCAGCCTGGATGACAATAACAAAATCTTGTTTTAGAAAAAAAAAAAAAAAAAGTCAGGTGTGGTGGTGCACACCAGCAATCCTAGCACTTGGGAGGATGAGGTAGGAGGATCACCATGAGTTTGAGGCCAATCTGAACTACATAGCGGAAAGCTGTCTCAAAAAACCAAAATCAAAACCAAAAAGCCCTGTGCCACCCTAGGTCATATGGCCTTGGCCACTCTAAAAGGAGAAAGAAAGAAAGAGAGAGAGAGAGAGACAGAGAGAGAGGGGAAGGGAGGGGAGAAGAGAAGATAAGAGAGGAGAGGAGAGGAGAGGAGAGGAGAGGAGAGGAGAGAAGAATCTTGGCTTTCTCTCCGAAGACACCACCACAGCCACCTGATCCGATCGCCTAAGTCAGGAAGCCGGAAGTGACAGCTACTTGGCTCCTTTTTCTGCTCCCTGACTCCCTGAAGTGAACGCTTTACCAAACCCGACCAACCCGAGCCCAAGCCTGCTCCCCACATCCACGTCACTGCCCTCGTCCCCATCACTGGTTTCTTGTGACAGAGTGCATGCCACCTAGCTCACCTCCCACACTCACTCTGAGCGCACCAGGTTGAAGGGTCGGGCTGGGTGCTGGAAACTGGCGATGTGCGTGGAAAGCTGTTTGTTCCAATAATTGGTGGCCTCCCTGATGTGTGGTGGGGCCAGGGATGTTAAATGTCCTACCACCACCGAAGAACACCATGCCAAGCCATCTTCCTCAGGGAAGCCAGCGTGGTTTATTTTGCCAGTACTGGAGACTGGACCCAGGGTTCCGTGCACACTGGGCAAGTGCCCTACCAGTGAGATACACCCCAGCCCCAGAATGATAAGCTTTATAAATGCAAATCTGGTGGTGGAGCACACCCATCGATTTTCTAATAGCAATCCACTACAGTACTCCCAGGATTAGGCAACGTCCAGGCCGAGGGTGCAGCTCAGCAGTCGAGCACCTGTCTGGCATGCTAGAGCCTCTCGGTGTGATCCCCAGCACTGCAAATCAGTCACTCACTCCCTCACTCAGAGTCCTCCACTTGCCCTACCTTCCCGACCACGAAAGGCCTGGAAGACCTAGAGAACTTGATTTTACTCTAATGACAAATGGGGAGCCTAGAGCGGGGCTGGAAGAGGGCCCATGGCTCCAGTTTACAGATAAAGACGCCGAGGCACTGAGAGGTGCGTTAACTTTCACAAAGTCACACAGCTGGGAGGTGGCAGTGCCAATGGGAACCCGGCAGTCAGGTTCTCAATCTCGACGGTACATGCCAACTCCTACCTTCTGACCCATCAACAGCATGACCGTTTCATGCACTAAGTTCATGCGGCTCTTATGGTTGTTGTTGTTTTTTTTTTTTAGAGACAGGGCCTTGCTATGCAGTTCAGGCTACCCTCAAACTCACAGCAATCCTCCTGCCTCAGCCTCCTGAGTGCTGGGATTCCAGGCGCATACTACCACAGCCAGCTGCGTGAGACTCTTTTGAATAAGTGGGAGAACTTAGAAGATGTTTCTTTCCATCAGGTTACCACAGTGACCTACCAATCCCAGTCCTTGAGAACTCGAAAGAATAGAAACATGTCCATACAAAAACTGTCCTACGAATGTTCACAGAAGCACTGTTCGTAGTAGCCATTAAGTGGAAATAACCCAAACGTCCATCAACTGACGACTGGATAAACAAAACGTGGCATCTCCACACAATGAACTCTCCACCATAGAAGGAAATACAGTACTGACACAGGCTTCAACGTGGATAAGCCTGAAAAACACTGTTAGTAAAAGAAGCCAGTCACAGAGGGTCTCGAATCTCTCCATTAACATGAAATGTCCAGAACAGGCAATCGGGAGAACAGAGAGTAGATTAGCAGGTGCCAGACTGTGGAGGCAATGGGAAGTGACTGCTAATAAGCATACAGGATTGCTTCTGGTGGTAAAGATGTTCTGACATTAGTGGTAATGGTTGGACAAGACCATCTATACTTGAGATGAATATGGCTGGGGATTTAGCTCAGTGGATAGAGCACTTGCCTCACAAGCACAAGGCCCTGAGTTCGATCCCCAGCACCAAAAAAAGAAAAAAAAACAAAAAACTGCCAACTAAACTTCAGATGAATACATTAAAGACCACCACTTTACACTTTTGTACACTTTTGGGGGTGCTGAGACAGGGTCTCCCTATATAGTTAAGACTGGCTGTGAACTCACTATGTAGCCCAGGCTGGCCTAGAACTCACAGTATTCCTCCTGCCTCAGTCTCCCAAATGCTAGGATTATAGGCATGCACCACCACACCTGGCCAAATTGTACACTTTAAAGGGGTGAATTTTATGGTATGTGAATTATATATCAATAACATCGCGTTGCTGGGGGTGGTAGTTTTTGGTTTGTTTTTTGTTTTGTTTTGTTTTGGGGGGTGGTAGTGAGGATTAAACCCAGGGTCTTCCCACTGAGCGACATCTGCAGCCCCCTTTTTTTTTTTGAGTCAGGCTCTCACTAAGTAATTCAGGCTGGTCTTGAACTCACTCTGTAGCCCAGGCTGTTCCCAAACTCATGGTGATCCACCTGCCTCAGCCTCCCGAGTGCTGGGATTAGAGATGTGTACCACCAGGCCCGGCTAGCATTGTTATTTTTTTAAAAGAATGATTCATTTTGAACTCACTTTTGAACTATTTAATAAAATTCTTATTTGCTGTTACTACGGTCACTGGATCACAATTAAAGAAACTGAAAGTAACCTGTCTTCACTTTTGATTTTTTAACCTCTCAATTTGCAAAGAAAACTAGTTTCACTTCTATCTTTCCCTGAACCTAGTTTGGGGGGATCTGTGTCCTTTCCCTATCAAGAAGAAAGTTTTTCTTCTCCAAGACTGAGTCAAGGTGCAAAAGTTCTATTCTTAAGAAAATGTCTTGACATTTTCTTTAAACCAAAGCACCTTTCTATCTAAAAGAACCCCAGTTTTCTCCCATAGCCAGGAGCTCCTGGAGTTTCCCTGATAAAAGCACACAGCTGAACAATATTTCTTTTCAACAGCAAGGTAATAAAAACTATTATGAATTGTGGCAGTATTTTAATCTTAAGACAGACAACTAGTACTGAGGCAAGGATCTGAGAAACAGTCTTTTAAATGTTTACCTGCTCTAATGATACCAGTAATCTTAATAATTACTATCTATTGAGCAACCATAATGTGCTAAATAAACACTCTCCTAGATTCTTTACCAGTAGGTATTTAATTTTGTCCTGACAGTAACGTGAGGAAAGCACTCTTATTCCTCATTTCAAAGTTGAGGAAACTGAGGCCCAGGGAGATTAAATCAGTTATTTGTCCTTGGTCATGAAGGTAAGAGAGCCCAAACAATAACCTAAGTCTTTCTGAACTCAGAAGTTTTCTCTTTTATACCTCTACAGTCTCCAAAATGAAAAAGAAAGCCAAGGACTTGAAGAAACTGAAAAGACCTCTCTTCCTATCTCACAAAGTACTGCTGTATTTCTTCTACTGCTCCTGCAGCCCACTAGAAGAAATACAGAAAACCAAAGACAGAAAATACAATCAGCAATCAGGACAGGTGACCAGGCCATGTCCTACACCTCCTGTATGGGTTCCTGACAGAATGGTTTCCCCACTGATTCCGATTATTATCTTAGGATGTCAAAACTTCATAATCTCTCTATGGAAAACCCCAGAAAAAGCAGTTAGCCTGACTGGAAGGCACACTAGACCAGGAAGGAAAATGAATCAGATGGCAGGAAATGGTGCTTATCTGAAAACACAGAACATCTTTAGCACTTAACACTGTAATTCCACAGCACTTTCATCTGAGCGATCCTTGTGCTCCGCTTTTATTTTATTTTTCAGAGAGGGTCTCACTAGGTAGTTCGGGCTAGCCTGGAACTCACTATGTAGCCCAGGCTGGCCCCAAACTTGTGGTGATCCTCCTGCCTCAGCCTCCCAAGTGCTGGGATTACAGGTGTGCGCCTGGGTACCTATTTATTTTAATATGTATTACTGAAAGCTGATTCCCACCCTATTCTCTATATGTCTTATAGAATCGTAGATAAACAAGGGTTATACAGCTTCTACCGACTCTTGTTTCTCTCACACTTAAAAAATAATTAAGATAATAATAGTAAGCACAAGGCCAAAGGATTATCTCAGAAGGAAAAGACCTAAATGGATGAGGAAAAGGATATGGATGGACACAACCAAACATGAATTCTATTGCTAAATCGTCTGTGGCTGGCAGAAATCTGAAATTCATGGCTGAAACACACTCTTACTTCTCAGGACTCTGCCCCCCAAAAATTGAAACTGTAACAACAGGACAGGGACGATGGACAACTGCTAAGAGTGTCAACATTCACTGAGAGGGGGAAGAAAAGTAGAGGATCTGCTCTCCAGCTGAAGAATGAAAGAATTCGGTGCATTCGCACAAAAAGAGCAGGGAGGAAGAGCTTACTTTGGGAGGCCGAATCCACAGAAAATGTCCAAGGGTTATGTGGCCATCTGTGAGAACTCCACACGGGAAAGGGCCGACCGAAGATAAAGTAAGATCCGGCAGGGGCGTTCTCTCACTTTCCCCGCTCGCGGCCCCGCAGGCAGCCCCCGAGCTGCCACCACACCCCTCGGAGTCGGGGATTCGTCCCCGCTGACCCGAGACGCCACGGCGGACCCCCGAGGACGAGCGCGGACGGAAGCGGGCGCCCGGCGGCGGCCGCTCCCCGCAGCCTGCGCCCCGACGCGCGGTCCTCGGCCCCCTCCCCGCCGGGGTCGCCTCCGACCGCCGCCCCCAGCCCCGGTCCGCACCGCGCGCCAGCCGTGCCCCCTCCCCGCCCGACAGCTGCCCGCCGCCGCCAGGTGCCCCTGCTCGCGCAGCCCGGCTTCTCCCACACCGGTCTTCCCGCCTCGGCGCCGCCCGGGCCGCGGGACTCGGAGTCCGGACCCGTGAAGGTCCGGTCCGGTCCCCTCTCCCTCTCGGCGTCCTGGGCTCACCTCCCCGGCAGCTTGGCGCTCCTCTTCCAAAACTGCTTGCTGTTCTCGGCGGCCATGGCTCTGGCCCGGGGAAGGCCTGGTAGTCGGGCCAGGGGGCGCCCGGCGAGAGGCCCCCAGGACCCCACACTCCGAGGGCCGACCCAGGCCGCTTCCCCGCCGCCGGTCACCCGCTCCCAGCTCCTGGGGGCGCCATCTTGGATGTGGGCACCCCCCGGCCCAGCCCCGCTGCCATTGGTGGGCTCCGCAGACCGGGGACGGGCGGACCAATCAGAAGCCGGAATCCTGCAGGCCGCCGAAGCCCAACGGTAACGTCAGGGGCTGGGCGCACAGGTGGACCGGGAATGCGGAGCCTGGACGAGCGGGAGGCGGGGCTGAAAGTTCCCTCTCCGGACGGGAAGGACAGGTAAGGAGGGGGACGCGTCTGTGTGGAGCAAGAAGGGGGACTGTGTTCTTCGAGGCAAGTGAGGTTTCTCAATAAGGACTGTATATGTAGATATATTAAATACATATGCACGCACAGTGTATCTTTGACTAAAAGTAGGGCTCTTAGGATGATTATGGCCCATTTTTAACATCTCAGCGTTAAAATGACACTCCGGTTATTACCCTGCCCATCCTCTTCCTTCCGAGAAGATGCCAATTTTAAATTTTTTTCTGTGAAGGAAGATCAGCATGGCTCCCATAGCCGGGGTTGGTAACTGTTAACGTCCAACGGCTGGTTCATCGGGTTCTCCCTCACCTTGGGCTGGGATGTGGTAAGAGCAAAGGATTTGTGCCGTGGGTGAGATTCAGATGATGAAATCCCTGTTTCAGTCTACTTTCTGACTACGAGAACCCGGACGCTGATAAATAGTGTTTAGAAAATTTTCTTATTTTTTCCAACCAATTCAGATTACCAAGTACCATTTTGTTGTTGTCCATTTGTTTTGTTCTGTTTATTTTTGTTTGGGTTTGGTTTTTGTTTTTTTGAGACAAGGTTTCCCTAAATAGTCCAGGCTGGCCTTGAACTTGTGGCGATCCTCCTACCCCAGTCTCCCCAGTGCTGGGATTACAGATGTGCGCCACCATGTGCAGCTATTTATGTATTTATTTATGTATTTACTTATTTATTTATTTTGAGGATTTAGAATATATCTATGGCATCAATCACAAAGATTAAGGATGTGGCCCTCCTTATATCCTTAATTTCCCTTTTCATTCTATTATAAATCTTTCACCTTTGAATTTATTCTCAATGTAATTTTTTGGGGGGAGTACTGGGGATCAAACTTGGGGCCTTGTGCTTACTAAGCAAGCACTCTAACCCCTGAGCCAAATCTCTAGCCCCTAATTTTGACTCAGAATGAGATCAAATATTAGCATTTTGAATCCATCAAAGTCTGGTCAATGCTACTTGCTTTCTGTGGTTGTACTCGGTGGTGATCTGCCAGAGAGGGACAGTTTTACTCGAGAGTCCAGACTCATTCTTGTCCCAATAAAGTACAGCAGAGGTATGAGGCTGTCCGTCCCCACCCCGCAACCTGGTTTGCTGCTGTCCCATGTCCTTCCACATATTGGAGAATACTTAATGTGGTCCTTCAAAGAAGGATTATTTTATGTGCTCTCCAATTTGGCATCTTTCCACATGGACTTTAACCCCGTTCCAAGCTCCTTATGTCCCCTAATTTCAGAAATACAGGACTGTAGGAAGAGGGCCATTTTTGCTCTCTCTGAGTCTTTGTGCTTTCACAGACTTTCACCTTCTTCTTTATGGTCATTTAACCGATCAGACAAAAGTCCCTCCGTCCTTTTCATCATTTTACCTGCCCATCTCTTCTTCTCGTGGGACGCAGTGGCCAGTGCTGCCCACTGAGCCTTCAGAGGGGTGTCCTGAGGTTGCTTTGACACAGATGTTTTTGTCTTTATTCTGGATCACCAGGCCCTTTGGATTTCAGAAAAGCTGGTGTCTCGAAGGAATCATTTGCTTCGACTTGGTCACGTGGCAGGCAGACACTTGTCACTTTCCACTTTGTCAATTTCTACTTGCTCACCTAGCTTTAGAAACACTCCAAAAGGGGGCTGGGGATTTAGCTCAGTGGTTAGAGGGCTTGCCTAGCAAGCGCAAGGCCCTGAGTTCGATCCCCGGCACAAAAAAAAAAAACCAAAAAAACCCTCCAAGAAAAAAGAAAAGAAACACTCCAGAAGATGCCCCTCTCGACTTGATATTTCACTGTCTAGGATGGAGAACATAATGTGTGCACCTAACAATGTCTCAAATTACTGTATCCCTTTGTAAAAATCATCTATGAGTTGGGCGTGGTGGTGCACGCTTGTAATCCTAGCACTCAGGAGGCTGAGGCAGGAGGATCTCAGTGAGTTGGAGGCCAGCGTGAGCTACATAGTGAGATACTGTCTCAGTTTATGTGTTTTGGTTCCACTTACCTCTCCAGTCTCATCTCCTTTATGCACTCTTTTGCTTAATCTTCAACCACACTCTTTAGTCTTTGCGCTGTTCTTTGAACACTCTAAACACCTTCCCACGTGAAGGCCTTTACAGTTAGCCACTTTGTCTGCTTGGAATTCTCTCCCTCCAAATTCCCTCCTTGGCTTGCTCCCTCATTCCACCCCACACATCCTCACCTTGGGGAGGCTGCCCTAATCTCTCGTTTTGAAAAGCAGGCTCCTCCAGGCTGGGGATTTAGCTCAGTGGTTAAAGTGTTTGCCTCGCAAGCACAAGGCCCTGAGTTTGGTCCCCAGCACCAAAAAAAAAAAAAGAGCAGGCTCCTCCACTTTATTTTTCTTTCCATAACTGTGGCTAGAGGTGCATTTGTTGAGGGCCAGGCCTCAGGCTAAAGATGGAAGGACCAGACCTACATGCCTCCCTGAGGGCTAAGCAATAACTTAAGATTGTACTACAATTGGTACCACCTGGTCCAGTAAAGACCAGGTGGGTGACCAGAACCTCTTGACTCCTCCCTTCCCAAAAATGCCTTTGTTCGTTCCAGGTACCCTTGCTAGGGGGTTGGGGATTTAAATCGGTGGTTAGAGTACCTGCCTAGCAAGCACAAGGCCCTGAGTTTGATGCCCAGCACCAAACAAACAAAACCCTTGCTAGATGACCAGCTTCTCTATTGGACCAATATTAGCTGAGCGACTATACATGTGATCTTACCGATTGATTATAGTTGACCCATGTCGTACTCACCTCGTGATTTTGTACCCCTCTTGTGACTTTGCTCTATAGAACATTCTTAGAGAAGTGATCTCTGAGGCAACCCGCTATTGGGTCTCCTCCTGTCTCTCAGGAGCTATCTCCTCTCTTCTTACTCTTAACCTCCATTGTTCCTTAAAATTCGTCCTTCGGTTCTGGGGGACTCGAACTCGGCATACCTGACATCTAGCAGGTTGGGAGTTATATTTCTCCCCATCACCGGGATCACAGGCATGCACCACCGCCCCCAGCTGAAGCCCGTGTGCAGCTTCAGCAGGCTGTACTTGTGCCTGGGATGAGGGAGGAAGGCCACCTGCCTGGCCAGGTCAGTTGGATCAAGCTTGTTCATCAACGTGGTGAGAGCTTGCGCCACACTTTGAGCAACTCGAGGTGCAATCACTGCTTTGAAGCTCCTTGGGGCTCCACGGAGCCCTCCTGATGAAGGTCCTTCGTTGCAGGCACTTAGAGATCTGTTGGGTTGTGCTTCTCATACTTTATCACACCCACAAAGCACCACGGATCACGCTCATGGCATCGAGCCTGAGTCGGTTGGCCTGGGGCAGTACCTAAAATTCTGCATCTCTAGTGGACAACCAGGTGGCCTCCACACGGCTGACCCGCGACCTCCCTGTGTGCTACCACGGCTGGCCTGTGATCCTGGAAATTATCTCACAGGTTTGATTATTCTGAAACCATAAGTAGAGCTGGGGATTTAGCTCAGCGGTTAAAGTGCTTCCCTACCAAGCACAAGGCCCGAGTTCGATCCCTGGCACAAAAAAAAAGAAAAAGAAACCATAAGTAGAGGGCTCTCAGGGTTGTCTATCTGCAGGTTTTTCCTCCTTTTTTCAAAGAAGAGTAAAATAACCTAGAAGGCAAAGTGGAGTTAAGGGAATGAGATGTGCAGGGGTTGAATGTGCATGTGAATGAGGCAGGCGGGTCCCAACCTTTAGAGAAAGCTCGTTGAAAGAAATAAACCCTGAGTGGGGATAGGAAAGAAGAAAGAGAGGCCTGAAGAATAAATGGAGGTCATTTCAGAGCAGGATCTCCAAGGGGGAGATAAAGGGGAGTGGACAATGTGGGGTAAAGAGAAAAGGCTTTGGACTTCCAGCGAGACCACTGGTGGATTTAAACTCAGCCGAGGAGGGGAGGGAGGAGAGAAGGCAGGAAATCAGGACGAGGTTGTCAGACCGCGTAACACATGATGGTTGAGCTGCAGAGTAGGAGCAAGAGGCCTTTGTGATACCTCAGCCACACTCGCAAGAGTGTAGGACGTCGGAGGAGGCAAAGGAATAAGCAGAGAGACTAAAGGGGTGAAAATTTATTGGGGTAAAGAGAGAAAGAGAGTGATTAGAGTTTAGAGGGTGCAGAAAGGCTCAAGTATTTCACTCCTAGAGATTTATTCTAGGAAAATATGTCAGGATAGGTGGGGAGACTTTCTGTGCAAAGATGTCGTTTGTCTGGCAACTAATGAAAAATAGAAAGCAGCTGGGTATGGTGGTGCAGGCCTGTAATGCCAGCACTCAGGAGGCTGAGGCAGGAGGATTGCTGCCAGTTTGAGGTCAGCCTGGGCTACACAGCAAGACCCTGTCTCAAAAAACAGAAAAGACAAATAACATGTAGGAAAAAGATGAAATTGTGTTACATGCATGTATGAAATCACACCAAACCCCAATACTTTGTAAAATTAATAGGCACTAATGAAAACAAAGATTAAGAAGTGAAGACCGAAGACACAGTAGAGGTCCCCTCCGCATACCTCTCTGTCCCACTCCCTTCCCGCTCTCCAGGGGAGCTGCCACCTGGGTAATGGGCTCAGCACTCCTGCGCGTGTCCCAGACTCCTGCTACATATGTGCATCTCTGTCGACAACATGCGTCGCGTGTTTTGAAACTTTCTAAATAGCATCGCACTGTGCATATGCTTCAGCAACTGGCTTTTTTCACTCGGCATTCTGTTAGTGGGGCTCCAGTTCATTCATCTTAACTGCGCTATACTGTTCCAGGGTGGAAATAGTCCTCAATTCTGGGTTTCTGTTGTTTTTATTTTGAATATTGCTCCACCAGTCAGCATTCTTTTACACGTCACGTTGTGCAAAATTCTCTCTAGTGCAGCTTTTTCAAATTATGATTTGTTGCCAGGTGTGATGGCGCACGCCTGCAGTCTCAGCACTCAGGAGGCTGAGGCAGGAGGATCACTGTGAGTTCAAGGCCAGCCTGAGCCACATAGTGAGTTCAAGGCCAGCCTGAACTACACAGTGAGACCCTGTCTCCAAAAAGAAAAAAATTAAAAAATTTTTAGAGAAGGCTCAGATATTCAGACCATAGCATCAACTATAAATTATATGAAATAAATGTAAAAATTGGGCCTTTGATGAAACAGGAGAGACAGGAAGAGAAAAATAGCAGAATAACCATATGTGGTAGTACTCGCCTATAATCCCAGGACTCAGGGGACTGAAGCAGGAAGATCTCTGTAAGTTTAAGGCTTCAACATAGTGAGTTGAAGGCCAGCCTGAATTACAAAATGAGATCCTCTCTCAAAAAACAAAACAAACAAACCATATGTGTATATATATATACATATATACATACATATATGTATGTGTGTGTGTGTCTCAGAATGAGTTGCATTTAAATATGGGTAGGTATGGGTAGGTATTATTTTACAGAATTTTTGTTCTGGCTTTTTACACATGTATACACTCACAAATGTATGTGTGTCTATGCATCTAGCATCTACACATATGTGTGTGTGTATGCTTGAGATAGATGATTGATGGAAAGGTAGATGATATGCTCCATGGTAATGTAAAATGTGTTTCTTAATAAAAGGTTGTTGTGAGTAAACTGAGCATGGTGGTGCACACCCGTAATTCCTACTCAGAAGCTCTGGCAAGAGGATCACAAATTTAAACCCAGCCTGGACAACTTAGGGAGAACTTGACTCAACATGAAAATGGCTGGGGATGTAGCTCAGTGACACTGTGTGCCCTGATGTGTGAGGCCCTGGGTTCAATCCCCAGCACTGCAAAACAAAACAAAAAAAGTGACACAGAAGAAAAGAAAGTTTGAGAACTACTGATTTTATGAATCATGTTTCCCCCAAAATAAGATCTAACCAAAAAATAATCAGCCTTGAAAACTAGAGATCGAAGATTCCAGCCTCAATCTTTGCCTTATCTGCCCTACAGCTTAGGCTTATTTTCCAGTTAGGTCTTATTTTTGGGGAAACACGATACCTAGAAATACCCAGAAAAGACATTCCTAGATCACAGAACAAGCACAACTTCCACTTTGCTAGATATTGCTAATTGTTCCCTAAAATGGTTTTTCCAACTTATGTTCATTCTTACAGCAGTGAGTGTGACTATTGATTGGTCCATATCCTTACTGGTAATAGTTTTCTCATAGGATGTTAAATATATCATCTACAATAAATCAAACCTTTTATAAAGGTAGGGATTGTAAATATTTCAGGCTTTGCAGGCCACATAATCTCTGTTGCTACTACTCAAGTCTGTGGCTATAGGACAGAAGCAGCCATAGATGATATATAGGTAAACCAGCATGGCTGCGTTCCAATAAAACTTTATTTATCAGCATTGAAATGTGAACTTTGCGGGGGGGGAGAAATTTGAACTTTATGCAATTACCACATCTTGAGATATTCTTTCAGTTTTTCAACATTTTAAAAACGTAAAAACCATACAAAAACAGCATACCAGATTTGGTCCACAGGTGAGTGCCAATCCCTGCAGTAAATATTAAAGAACAAATAACATTAAGAAAAAAAGGACAGCTGGGGATATAACTCAGGGGTTGGAGTGCTTGCCTCAAAAGCACAAGGCCTTGAGTTCAATCCCCAGCATCAAAAAAAAAAAAAAAAAAGAATAAAAGGACAGATGGCACACGCCTGTAATCCCAGCCCTCAGGAGGCTGAGGCAGGAGGATCACCATGAGTTTGAGGCCAGCCTGGGCTACGTAGTGAGTGGGTTCAAGGCCAGCCTGAACTGCATAGCGAGACTCTGTCTCAAAAAAAAAAAAAAAGACAAATTCCATATGATGAATGTTATCATTAATTTTTAAGAAAGGAAAAGATGCTGGGGATTTAGCTCAGTGGTTAGAGTGCTTGCCTAGCAAGCACAAGGCCCTAAATTTGGTCCCCGGCACCCAAAACCAAAAAAACAAAAAACAAAAAAAGGAAAAGAGGAAGATGTGTTATATGCACTCAAATCCCTGTCGCAGGTCAGCCTGCAGGAGAATCCAAGCTCAGATAAACCATAAACTACATGGGAAAACCAGAGTGTGGCAGGGGGCTGTCATTATGGATTTCTCACGCCAGGCACAGCTTGTCCCTCCTCTAGGTGACGAGACACTCATTGGCAGTTTAAGCCGGAGTGTGACATGCTAGGTTTGCACTGTACAAAGGCCTCTGGGGTCCTGTATCATCAGTGGTTCCTCTGCACTTGGAATGAATTCCACACTCCTGTGACCTAGGCTGAGCTGCGCGACCCGCTGCCTCCCTGTCCCTCCTCTTCGGAGAAGACCTTGTCTGATTTGCCAGTTCTGGGGTTGCGGTGGGTGCTAATGGTGCAGCAGGGTTGGGCAAGTGGAGACAACTGGTGTCATTCGCCGTTGTCACGTGACCTTCAAGTATATGTGGGCACAAAGGTCTCTTTCCCTGTAGGACTTCCTCTGGCCAGCGGACTTAAAGCAAAAGTGACGGTGGGCTTTAAGTGGTGACACGTTTTCACTGCCCCAGGGAGCAACCGATCCAAGGAGGACAAGAGACTCACGGAGCAGACAAAAACCCAAATCAAAGTCTGGACCCTGAACCCCAGCTGCAGCCAGAAGCTGGAAGCTCAAGGGAGGACAGCAGGTGCCATGGTCGGGAGCCACTGACCCTTACATCCTTATGAGGACAACGGCGCTGCCTACAAAAGTGAAGGACGGGCAGGGAGCAGAGGAAGTGAGCTGGCGTCCGCTTTTGAGAACCTCAACTGAGAAGAGAGTGAGAGGCTGTGGGCCTCCTCCTCTTCCTCCAGCATCGTTCTTCTGATGAACCCTGTCCTGCATTAGGAGAACTTGGCATCCTATGAAACCGTGAGGAGCAGAGCCCACCGCCCAGGACCGCAGCTGCGATGCCAGCCACGCGCGCACCTGAGGCCCTGTGCTGAGATCCGGAGGAGGTGTGGCCCAGAGAGGCAGAAAAGCACTCGTTCTCCTGATGGGCAGTGCCAGCCCTGGCACAGTGCCCAGTCTGGGAGGACAGTCAGGACAGCACCAGCCCCAGGGTCTGGCGCCGAAGGACTCCAAGTGGAAAACACCGACTCACATGTTTGCAGCCCCAGTGCCCGGCCCGCTGTGTGGTACCGGCTCCCACTAAGCAAAACCTCCACACCAATCACGGGCTGCATTCCCGGCCTTAGTGCCTCCCTCCTGTCTTGGACTTTCCCTTTCTGGCTCTGGGCTCGCCCTCAAGATCTCCTTGGTCAATGGGATTTTAGTAAACATTACGCAAGCAGAGCTTGGAAGGTGTCCGTGTCCAGGCTGGCCCGCGGGGCGGCGGGAGTAGGGACCAGACCAAGTCAGCTGAACTATACTGGTGGAGGCTGTCCTGGATCAGCCGACAGCCTGCTTAGCCTGGACGTGCCTGCGAGCTCAGCTTGCACCAACAGAGCCGCCCAGCCACCCAGCCCTGCCCCAGCCCCAGAGATGAGGACCCACAGGCTGGGAATCACAGCCCGGTTCAGTTCGGTGCTCCATGCTGCTGAGGTTTTCTGATTGTTTACACAGCGTTGCTATGGCAATACGTGGCTGATACTGGAGATTCCCCAGCCTGCTCCACAAACCCGTAAGTGATGCCTTTCTGCCGAGGTCAGCCACAGGTTGTGTGTGTTGCTTGCTCTGTGAAGGTATATTAGAGAAAGACACGGAGTCAAGATGAAGGTTGAGGTGGGAAAGACTTCAGCTCATAGGGAGGGATTGGAGTTAGTTGTGTTTGGTAGAAGTGTGCATGTGCAATAACCGTGCTTGAAAAACGATGGATGTTTCCTGTCTACGCCTCTCCTGGGGAAGCCTCTGCTGGTTGGGGCAGCTCTGCACAGTGAAATCTTCAGCTCTTTCCCTCTGTTGCTCCATCAGCCAGGAATGAAATGGTCCGAGATGGTCCGAGATGGTCCTGTAGGCCCGAGACAGCTTCCCCTCCATCCACCTTACAGCCACCAGGACGAGGACACAGGAAGACGTGAACTTTATCCTCAATACTGGACACACGCCTTCATTTCTGGCCCTTTCAATCCAGCCTTGGAGGGCTGGGGGTTTAGCTCAGTGGTTAGAGTGCTTGCCTTGCAAGCAGAAGGCCCTGAGTTCGATCCCCAGTACCAAAAATAAATAAATAAATAAATAAATCCAGCCTTGGAATTGGTCACATGGCCAAACTCATCTACAAGAAAGGCTGGGAAACACCAACTTTGTTCTGGCCTACGAAGTGTGTATCTGAACACTTTCTGTGGAGGGGCAATCAGATAGATATTCCCTCCCTGTCAAGGGGGAAGAAGAGATGGTGAAGGAACAGGGTCTCTATAGTAGACTTTTTCGGCTGCTTTCTTCCTTGTGAAAGGGGCTCATTTTGGACAACGTAGGCTGACTGGGTGTAAATCATCCAGCAAGTCAGCCTGCAGGCCCGCTGGGACTTTGTATCCAGCAGGATGATTTATTGTCAGAATGACTTCATCCTGAGTAGGACTGGTACTGGCTTTCCTGCTGTGGCTAAGTCAACACCAAAGCATGACAGGCACTTTCTCTTTGTGGTTGGAGAGAGTCACCCATCTCTTGCCCACTGGAGAGACTTTGGTTTGGGAAATCCAGGCTTTCAAAGCAGAGAGGCAGATCATGTGGGTGAGTACAAAGCGCTGACTTGAAAAACTGAGGGGGAAGCCAGGTGTGGTGATGCATGCCTGTACTCCCAGCACCCAGGAGGCTGAGGCAGGAGAATTACTGTGAGTTCAAGGCCAGCCTGAGCTACATAGCAAGACCATGTCTCAAAAAAATAAGAAAGTTTATTTTTATTAGTCCATGTTTGCACTACGTAGTGATTCCATTCCTCGTGGGGAGTTGGTACATGTACACGATGCATCTTGATTCTTTTCACTTTCCTTTCCACACTCCCCCATCTTCCGCCACCTCTAGTTTTCCTACTGGCTTCACAAGTGATCCTAGCAATGTTTAATGACAGTGAGAGAGCCCACAGGACTTGCGATCAGGCTTCGCAAACAACTTGCCTTGCGCCACGTGTGGTCCGTTACTGACACCAGGCGGCCAGGCTCGGTCTGACGCAGAAAGACTTTGGGCAGACACGGCTCACCTCGACGTCCAGAGAGCTCTCGGTTTCAATCAGGAAGCGGTGTTGGGGCAGAGGAACACAGAGGAGGGAGGCTCACTGGTATTTCCTTGTTGGGTGACTCTTGCTTTCCCGGGCAACCTGCCAAATGTGGGATCTTGGATCACACACATGGACTCTTTAACTGTCTTCCCCTGGAATGTGGGTCAGTCTGGATGACTCATTTCTAAAGATCAGAGTGTAGGGGCTGTGGATTTAGCTCAGTGGTAGAGCGCTTGCCTAGCAAGTGTGAGGCCCTGATTCGATCCCCCGGCAGGCCCTGCAAAACATCAGAGTACAAAAGCATCACTGAGGGTGATGGGCGTGACGCCACACACCGGGAATTCCAGCACCCTGGGAGGCTGAGGCCAGAGGATCGAAGGTTCAAACTCAGCCCAGACAACTAAGGGAGAGCCTGTCTCAAAAAATAAAATAAGCCAAGTCAACTTCTCCTCCTTTAAAATAAAAATTTAAATTTAAATTTACAAAGGACCTGGTGACACAGTACAAAGGTCTTGGGTTCAATCTCCAGTACCACCAAAGAAAGAAACAAAGAAAAGAAGAAAGTGTTGCTGTACAGCTTCCGAAGCCAAGAAAAAGTGAAGCGTTACCAGGTGAGTTCGAGGCCAGCCTGGGCTACATAGTGAGTTCAAGGCCAGCCTGTACTACACAGTGAGACCTTGCCTCAAAAAAAAAAAAAAAAAAAAAAAAGAAGAGGTGGGACAGCTTACACCTGCATGCTCTTTAGGGACACTGACGACCAGTCCTCAGGACTCGCAGAAGCCCTCAAGAGCCATCTGCACAGCATGCTGTGTGGCTAAGCTGTTTTGTTTGTTTTTGGCAAGACCAGGGCCTTGTACATGTGTACTGCACCCTGAGCGACGCCCCGACTCCTGCTAGATCTTTTCTGTGGTTTCCTGTATCGACATCTATTTTCAACTTCAGCACATGTTTTTCTAGCCCACAGGTCCAGAGCCGTCGCAGAGAAGGGACTTGTGGAGCCAGGAGGCGCCCACTTGTGTTCAGCAACTCCCGTCCCGCAGGGCTCCCGAGACCCCGCTCGGGTCCAAACTCCGAAACCGATTTTCACCATCAAGGCCTGCAATGGATGTCCCAGGGACTGCTGGAAGAAGTAAGGGCATCACTGAAACCACCTTTTCGTAACACTGGCTGCATATGAAAATCACTAGGGCCGGCTGTGGTGGCGCACGCCTGCAATCCCAGCACTCGGGGGGCTGAGGCAGGAGAATCGCCATGAGTTCAAAGCCAGCCTGGGGTACAAAGTGAGCTCAAGGCCAGCCTGAACTACATAGCGAGACCTTGTTTCAAAAAAACAAAAAATAATTAATTAAAAAAATAAAGTGGAGCCAGGGTTGGGAACCACTGCTCTAAGTTCCCAGCTCCAGACAGACTCCCCCCACCCCCCATCCGCGTTAAACAGCCTTCTGTCTGCCCGACTCCGCGGTTCCCAAGTGGCCGGGCAG
The DNA here is from genome assembly GCA_004026905.1 of Hystrix cristata. Taxonomy (NCBI): domain Eukaryota; kingdom Metazoa; phylum Chordata; class Mammalia; order Rodentia; family Hystricidae; genus Hystrix; species Hystrix cristata. Next base: position 7,464 of record PVJO010002537.1, on the reverse strand, counting down.
GGCTCCGCGCGGGCGGGGAGCAGACCGGCCCCTGTGGTCTCCCCGCAGGCCTCGGCGTGAAGGAGCCGCGCTGGTTCGGGATGACGGCCCGCAGGGGCACGGTGCTGGCGGGCGCCTTCTCCATCCTGTCCACGCACATGTACCTCATCTTCGAGCACAAGCACCTGGGCCGGGGCAACTGCACGGCGGCCGGCCCGGCCGGCGGGAGCGCCGGCGACGTCTTCGGCCGCCTGGTGGTCTGCTGGAGCCTGGTCATCGCCCTGCTCCTGGCGCTGGGCACCGTGGCGGCCGGCGGCTGGCTGCTCTGCGCGGTGCACGCGCAGGTCTACTGGGGCCTGCTGCTCTACGTCGCCTGGATCGCCGTCTACGAGGCCGCCAGCCTGGGCCTGCTGGTGCTCACGGCGGGCGCCGGCCCCGGGCCCGTGCGCGCCCTGCGCTGGTTCGGCCTGGCGTCCCGCGCGCTGGCGCACTGCTGCGGGCTGTCCTGCGTCGTGGCCTACGCGCGCGTGAGCCACAAGAGCCAGTCGGCGGGCCACATCCTGTCCCACGGCCGGCGCGGCCCCCTCCGCGGGCTCCAGGACAGCGCGGCGCGGCGGCCTCCCCGCCACCAGCTCTAGGCGCGGCGGCCCTTCCGGCTTCCTCCGGCCGCGCGGCCCCTTCCGGGGGACGGACCGGAAGCGCGGTGAGCACGCGGCCGGCCCGGGCCCCGCCCCCCGTCGGTCCCGCCCGCTCGGGCCGGGCGGGGCTGCCTGGGAGACACTCTGGGCCGCCGGCCGGGTTTGCGCTGTGGCTGCTCGCTGCATCTCCTACGCTAGATTCCACACCTAGCAGAACAATAAAAATACACACAAAAAAATCATTCTTCGGTTTCCGTCTTGAGTGCGCCCTCTCCTTTGTCAAGAAGAGCCACAGGCACTGGGCTAGTGAAAGGGTAGATACTCCCAGCACTCGGGAGGCCGAAGCAGGAGGATCGTTGTGGGTTAGAGGCCAGCCTGAACTACATGGTGATACCCTAAAAAACACCCGAAGGGGGATAAAAAAGTGTAAGGTAGGAGGTCTAACCTTCAGGGTTCCATAGTACGGGAGGAGACGCTAACTTCCAGTCTGGGAAGCAAGCAGTAGGTCACCCGTGAGAGAGAGCGTGTGGCTGTCGCACTGAGGCTCAGAATGCATCGGAAGCGCATTCTGAGGAATGGCCGGGTGGAAGAAAACCCGAGCAAACGGCCGCTTCGCACATGAGACACGATGTTGTCTGTTTCGTAGCTTTCTGAAGGTGCAGCTGACATACAGTAAACTGCACGTACTGACAGCACAGTGTGGCAAGCGGTTGCACGCACATCCCGGCGAGGCCGTCACAAAAGTCAGGTTCGTGAAACCATGTTGCCCAAGCGCCCGTGTCGGTGTGCGGATTTCCTTTGCGTCTTCCCTGCTGCCATCTGCCCGGTGTGGACACATCACAGCATGTCCATCCACTTGCCTGTGAAACCACATCTAGCAGTTTTCAGCTCTTAGTAATTATGCAAAAACAGTAATTATGCATAAATATTTGTGTACAACATTTACCCTTTTGCTGGGCGTGGTGGTGCACGCCTGTAATCCTAGTGCTCAGGAGGCTGAGGCAGGAGGATCTCTGTGAGTTCAAGGCCAGCCTGGACTACATAGTGAGACCCTGTCTCAAAAAAAATTTTTTTTTAATTTCCTTTTGATTTCTTCTTTGATCAATGGCTTTTTGGGGTTGTTTTTTGTTTTGTTTTGTTTTTCACAATAGGGTCTCACTATATAGTCCCGGCTGGCCTTGAACTCATATATAGCCCAGGTTGGCCTCAAACTTGTGGCGATCTTCCTGCCTCAGCCTTCTGAGCACTGGGATTACAGGTTGTGCACCACCACACCTGCTTGATCCGTGGGTTATTTATAAATACGTTGCTTAGCTCTAATATTTAGGGATTTCCAGAGATCTTTCTCTTATTGATTTCTAAATTCAATGTGAGCAGAGTACATACATGATTTGAATTGTTTTAGACTTATTTATTTTTGTTATATGTATTTCATTGAGATATAACTCACATACAGCATATATACAGTACAGTATACAGCTCTTCAGGGTTCAGTTTGAGGCGTGTGACGATTGTAAATAACTAACAACCATCCAAGGTGGGAACGTTTCCTTCACCCAAAATGTTCCCTGTGCCCAGCGCAGTCTCCTTCCGCGTCTCTCCCGCTTCAGGCAACCGCTCCCTAACATCTTTCTTTCTTTCTTTTGGGGGTATTTTGTTTTGTTTTTGCCTTTGAACGCATGGCGATTCTCCTGCCTCAGCCTCCCAAGTGCGGGACTAGAGGCATGTGCCGCCCTGCCTGACTCTAATGTCTTTCGCCATATGTGCACATGCACATGCGCACATACAAACACACACACAAACATGCACATGTTTTCGCGTGCTCTGGGCTTTTGTGTATTCATGTACAGTACTTGGAACCACACGGTACATACTCTCTTATCCCTGGCTGCCTTGGCCTCCCGTCTAATGTGATACAAGTAGATATTAACAAAGAAAATATGGGCTGGCAATTCAGCTCGGTGGTTAGAGCGCTTGCCTTGCAAGCACAAGGGCCTGAGTTCGATCCCCGGCACACACACACACACACACACACACACACACACACACACACACAAATATATGTATATAAACACTTCTTCATTCTACGAAAAAAATAAAACAAAATTTCATAATAAAATATTAGAGGGTCTGGGAATTTAGCTCAAGTGGTAGCGCACTTGCCTAGCAAGCAGAAAGCCCTGAGTTCAATCCCCAGCACCCAAAAACAAGTAAGTAAGTAAATAAATAAAATAACTTGAAGACAACAATGGTTAATACATTGTGTATCACGATCTTAAAAGCATGGCCAACATGTTGCTCAGAGTACTAGTCACAGACAAAAAAGATTCTCTCTTGCAAAGAAGAAACAAACAAAAGGACAAAACTTTCTTTTCAATGTATGAACAAATACAAACAAAACAGTAGTATAGACAAAACAAATCAGCATATATATTAAAATATTTTTGAAACAACCGAATATATAATTTGGGGAATTATTTGTACTTCTCCCTACTTCCTATTTATCTATCTATTATTCATTCTCGCTCTCTCTCTCTCCTTCCCTCCCTCCCTTTTTCCCTTGTGTAATCCCAGCACCTGGGAGGCTGAGGCAGGAGGATCGCTGTGAGTTCAAGGCCAGCCTGAACCACATAGCAGGACCCTGTGTTTAAACCTCCCTCCCCACAAAAAAAGCATGCTTACATCCCCAGCTCAGCAGCAGAGCACAAGCCTGGCATGCACAAGGCCCTGGGTTCAATCTTCAGCACCACAGAAAAATAAACTTCAAAAGGATGCTTATTATAGGCAGCATATGGTGAGTCTTGATTTTTTAAAAAATTCAACCTGACAACCTATCTTTCAATTTGGGTATTTAGGGCACTAATTTAGTGGTCACCTTGGGGTTTTTTTGTTTTGTTCTGTTTTGCTTTTCTTTTTGTGGTACTTGGAATTGAACCTAGGGCCTTGTGCATGCTAGGCAGGTGCTTTATCGTTACACTACATCCCCAGCCCTTTTTATTTTGAGACAGGGTCTCTCTAAATTGCCCACTCTGGGCTTGAACTTGCAATCCTCCTGCCTCAGCCTTTCCAGCAGCTGCGATTACAGGTGTATGCCACCATGCCCAGCTATCATTACTTTATTAGGTGTAATTTTTGTGTTATTTTCATGGCTCTTTTAGGTACGCACCTCTAGCTCGTCAGTTTACTTTTATCTGTCTCTTCTTTTGCTCTTTATGTACACTTAGGGTTTCCCATATAAGAGAAACCATGCGACATGTATGCTCGTGAGTCTGATTTATTTCGCTTAACTTTAGGATGCATCCATTTTCCTACAAATGACTCAAATTTATCTTTCTTCGTGGCAGAGTAGTACTCCACTGTGTGTAAATACATTTTCTTTATTCGTTCCTCTGTTGACGGACACATGGGCAGCTTCTGAGACTTAGCGATTGTGAGCTACGCTGCTGTGAAGATCGGTGCAGCAGGATCGCGGCACACAATGTCTTGAACTCTTTCGGGACTACACCTGGGAGGGGAAGCTTCTAGTCTGTGTGTTGCAAGGACTGCTGGAGGGACTTGGACACCGCCCGAGGCCCAGGCTGCCCAGCCCATGCCCTCCGCTGCCAGCGCACTCTGCAGGGCCTGCTCGGCTCGGGGGCTGGGCCCGGCCTCGGGGACCCCGGCCTGTGGGCCGCGCTGGAGGCCTCCCTGCTGGCAGGATGGTGATTTGCTGAAGTCTCTTTCCCTCTTTCCCAGTCCACTGGCTGCTGGCCTTGGGAAGAGCCCGAGGTGCCCCAGGGAGTAAACCAGAAACCCCACGTCTAAGGGCGTGGAGGGAAGGAAGGGGAAGGGTTAGGGTCGACCGCAAGCTCTTGAGGAACCATGATAGTTTTCGTTCTGTTTCATTTTCTTTCTTTTTTGTTTGTTTGTTTGAGATAGGGTCTCACTGTGTAGTCCAGGCTGGTCTCAAACGCACAGCTATCCTCCTGCCTCAGCCTCCCAAGCGCTGGGATTACAAGTCTGCACCCCTACGCCTGGCTCTGATTTTTTTTTTCAGAGAAACCAGTGCCCCAAAGGGGTGCCCAGAACCCACTCCATCATATTCCAGATACTGAGGACCCCCAAACTACACCTGCTAACAGGAACTGCGGATGACCGTCGCAGGCCACTGAGGCCTTCATCTCCCAACAGTGTGGTTGCCTCCAGCTAGATGGGTCCGAGCAGGGTCCAGGCCTGACTTCCAGGCCAGTGCACTGTCCACACTCGGCACCCCTCGCCCCATCTAGCGGCCGGGTGAGCTCGTCCTGGGCCGGCCCTGCTGTCTCGTCACATGGCTCTGTGATCTCTTCCCGCAGGAGATGGATGCCAGGAGGGTGACCCTGTTGGCCGGCCTCTTCTCGCTCCTCAACACCATCCAGTTCTTCATCTTCGACCTCAACCAGTCAACCTACATCGGCTTGGAAGACAAGTTCAGTCTCTACCTGGACACAAAGTCCAAGCTGGCGACCTGGATCCTGGCCCACAGGAGCAAGGTGGGCGCCGTCCTGTCCCTGGCCACCATCGCCGTCAGCTGCGGCCTGCTCTGCAGCGTGCACAGCAGCAGCTACAAGGGGCTGCTGCTCTACGCAGCCTGGATAGTGGCCTATGAGCTGGCCTGCTTCTCCCTGCTTCTGCTTACCAGTGGGATGGTCAGGACGCAGTTCCAGGTACTCTCCCGCCTCTACCTGCTCCTGCAGGTGTCGCGCATGCTGCTGCATTTCTGTGGCCTGCCCTGCGTCCTGCGGCACGCCTACGAGCTCTTCAAGGCCTTCAAGGGGGTCGGCGAGGTGGGCCACCGCCGCCGCTCCTCCGTCAGCACCGTGGACTCATGGTCGGCGACCGGACTGAAGCTCGCATACCTCAGGCTCACCTAGGAGGGACGTGGCCCGGCGGGGGCCCAGAGCGCTGGGTCTCGAGGAGTGGCCCCGGGGGAAGAGGCGCGCGGTCAGTCCTGCGCGCAGCTGTCGCAGCACTAATGACACTGGCCTCTTGCCTACTTAACTGTCTCATGGGTGTTTTTGTCCCTGTGGTCCCCTCCTCTCTGCGCCCTTCTTACCGTCCTGTGTGTCCCTCCTGCGAGTGCCCGGCTCCTTTCAGAGCAGCTGCCCACAGCTACTGCTGTGTGAAACCAGGTACACGCCTGTAATCCCAGCACTTGGGAGGCTGAGGCAGGAGGATCACTGTGAGTTGGAGGCCAGCCTGAACTACATAGCAAGATCCTGTCTCATAAAACCAAACCAAACCAAACCAAAGTAAAATAAGTTGAAAAATAAAAGGGGGCTGGCATGTGGCTTAGCGGTAGGGTGCTTGCCGGCCCAGCCAGCCAGCACTGTAAGAAGGGAGGGGAGGAGAGATAGAAAATGTCCTTTCAGGATTTTTGACCTCAAAAAATGCATTAACGGGACCCCGTTTGTCTTGGCTCCGTCGCTGCAATAATGGTAAAGCCCTTTTACCGAACACCTAGCAGGTGCCAGGTACTGTTCTAACCAGCCACTCAATCCCGCTCAACCGGAGGAAGCATCTGGGCCGAGGGCAGTTCCCACCGTGACCACAAGGTGGCAGTCGGCGGTAAGCGTTCGCTTGACACTGCTCGGCTCAGACCCAGATCCCTAAGGATGCTAGAGTCAGAATATGAGGGCATCTGGCGCTGGCGAGTGGCAGCTGAGGGTGCGTTCCTGCCCTGGTCTCACAGAGACAGGCCGCTTCCCGTTGTGACTCGTTAGGACAGAAAACCAAAAAGGAGCTGGGCGTGGTGGTGCACACCTGTAGTCACAGCACTCTGGGTGGCTGAGGCAGGAGGATCGCTGAGAGTTCAAGGCCAGCCTGGGCTGCATAGTGAGACCCCCATCTCAGAAAAACCAAACAAATAAATAAATGATTTGTGGAGCAGACAGACAGATCATCCGCGACACGGAGCAGCGTTTTCCCTGGCTTTCTAGCTGATGAGTCAGGCTGGTTTGTACTGCTTCAGCCTCCTCTTCCTCCTCCTCTGGCCCCGTCGCTCTGGGGTCCTGCAGGAGGCTCTAGTTCCAGGCAGGAAACAGCCGCAGGAAAGGAGCGGCCTCGGTTTCTTCGCTCCTTCTCTTCCTGTTTTATTATTTAGTCGCAGAACCTAAGCAAGGCCCTGGGAAGTGTCCTGCCTCAGCCCACTTCCAGGGGCTGGCAGCCTGGGAGCCACTCTGGAAGGGCAGGGAGTTGGGGAGCTGACTGGGGCCCTGGGGCTGGGAGAGCGCAGGGACCCCCGACCGCGAAGCCGCAGGTTCCCACTTTCCCACCTGGGCAGGCAAGAGCCCCGCGGAGGGACAGGGGTGTCCAGTAAAGTCGGGGACACGCACTTCCCCGAGACAGGAGGCCCCTTTCCCACGCCCCGCTCCTGGGTCCGCACCCGGGACGCCTGGGCTTCCTTCCCACCGCGCGGGGGCGCTGCCAGTCCAGGCTGCGAGTCCACCAGCGACCATGCTGCCTCGGCCTCCCGTGTCGGGTCCGTTGGCTTTTCCATTTCCTCGCAGCCCTTGATGACCACTTCCCCGCATCTGCTGCGGCCCCAAAGCCTGCTCTTTTCCTGTCTGCACTCGCCCCCAGGACTCTACTTTCCCAGCCACCGCACCCAGCAGGGGTGGTTTGTTTTTTCCAGGTTCTTTTTTTTTTTTTTCCATTTTTTGTCAGTACATATTTACCTTCACCTCAGAGGGGAGGTTCATTACTTAACGCATCTTAGTTCCTTTTATTCCTCTTCCCCTCCCCCCACGTCTGCACCCCCTTCACATTTGCAAAAGATCTATCTGCCTGTTTGCTATCTGCCTTTTTGTGTGTGTGTGTGCTGGGGATC